>PVJX010035122.1:0-18464 GCA_004027295.1 Dolichotis patagonum | reverse complement strand
TTTTTTTTAAACCTGCTTTCTGTGCCACTGAATACCAAGTATTTCTGGTCCTCTTTTAATATATATCTTTATAACCTACACTAGTGTTTTTATGCACTGCCTACTAATTGTAGGGCAAACTGCAAAGGCAGAAAAGTTAGAGAAACTCCATTTCCAGAATACATGCCTGAAAGGTGTCAACAATTTTGGAAATTAAAATTCTAAAAATACCTACCACTTTGCTACCCCAACAGAACAACTGCAGCTAAAGGGTGGTCTTCTAACACCTGACTGCTTTAGGTAACTCCCTCTGCTAGCTACAGCTCTACCAAAACAGCAAGTTCACCCCACCCAGTCAATAGCAATCCACCTCCCCTTCCTTCACCTTTCCCCATTCTTTAATTTATCACGGAGGCAAAACGGAAAAACCAAAACATTGGCAATGAGTTAATTAGCAGCCTATGAGTAGCTGGTTAATCAGCTATTCCACTAATCTAGGGGTCCAATCACTTTACATGAAACTAATTTTGAAAAACACAGTGTTTCTGGACAAAGTGCATACCAACACTTATTGGTTCAAAAAGCAGTGCAACCCACGAGTTTGGTGGCGGTTAAGCTTTTTTTCTTTAAAAAGTTAATTAAAAACTTAGCAATTCCTTATACTTCTGGAAAATAAATATGGCTGACTAATTTACCCTCCCTGAGACCCTTAATAAAAGGAATATTAAAACTTTAGAAGGAATGTCTTTGCAATATCCCACTAATATTAAAATGTGGATTTAAAAGTCATAGTCAAATCACTATGTATTATATATTCTGATGCTTGTAGAGAGCACCTAATTTCCTTTGGTTCATTAATAAATACTTTAAAAAGGTATTAAAAAGATAAGCACAGCTTGCATCCCAGATACAAGCATGATTTTAAAAAGAGGGGAACATTGTCCATGCATTTGAGAATAGGACCACAGCAACAAATGGCACTGCTTTATAATCTAGACCTTTTAAGAACAGAATTTAAATTATGGTAATTAGCAGACTACAGAATAGTTTTAATGTAAATGTGAAAGGAACCTTTACTATTGGCTACTCAATTCAAGCTGTTAATTTCTTTTTACTTGTTGCCTCCACAGACAGAAGTTGTTCTATTAATAAGCAGACTACTTTCTCAACAACAAAATACGGTGCTTCATTACATTATATGCCCTCTCGTGAGTCCTTAAAGTAAGATCAAATAAAGGAAGGTTAACATCAAGTTCTTATTTTTGAAATGACTCTGATGTACTACAAATTCAGTGGACATGAACACAGAAGTCAAATAGAAGGTAGAACCCCAAACCCAAATACAAGTAAAAGAAAAATGTTTTTCAAATGATAGGTGGAAGTGTATTAGCGGTCTTTGATTTTTTTTTTTTTTTTTTTTTTTTTGGGCAAGGCAGTAAAAGTGAAAAAAAAAAAATGGGGGAGAGTGTTCATTTGAGCCATCTCTCTGTCAAGGAAGACAAAGATCACGTGTATTTGCTCTTGCCAGGAGTATGAGCTTTCTCCGCACCTTGGCTGTTCACCACTGCAGACCCTTCCAAGGGAACTGGGAAATGTCCACATACTGAAGGGCTCCATGTTGGGCCTGGTGTGTATGGACAATGTTTGAAACCATAGTAGGTTATAAGCAAGAAAAATTCTCACAACATTGGTTAGTGAGGGACAAGGCAACATGAGACAAACAAATCCCAGTAACAAAAACTACCACTGCAAAGTCACACACAAAGTGGAAATGAGGGACTGGTTCCCAGTATGGTATGGGCCAAAAATGCAGCTTTAGACTGTCTTAATCCTAAAACTGAGAGATAGATTCACCTCAGACACGAGTAGAGGTCTGGAAAATGGATGGAATTCGAGGTACAGAACACTGTAATTTCATGAGTGCTTATGTTGAGAACAGCAATGTTAAATGTAACCGTAATTTACACGAATACTTGGCATTCTGGAGCTAGTTTAAGTTTCTTTTGGATCATCAAAGCCCTCCCCCCAACTAAACCACTTGTGATTTGTCGGTTAACCCATTGCAAAATGCAGGCTATCTGGAGCAGTCATTAAATTTGAGATCACATAGTTTAAAAATATATATTTTTATATCATCCAGTACTCTTTATAGACAGATGAGTCAAGTTCCCACGTGGGTTGGAACACACTTCATGTAAGACTGATTTTAATTCAATCTCAGCACTTTCATAGAAGGGACTGTCCCAGATCTGTAACTGTTCAATGTTGTATTCACTTCACAGTGTATCAAGCACCAGCGTTGCCATGGATTGGTTTCAAATAACCCTTTATATATAATTTTATATTTATATATATATAGTTATATCAAAACTGATAGTACATAGTATAACTGGAAGAAAGAACTAAACATAAGAGGATATGCTGAAAGGATGGAGTTTGTGAACACAATAAATAAAAGCCCCCCCCCAACCCTCATCAACAAAACAAAAACAAAAACAAAAACCCAGTTGTAATGTACATGGAAAATTGTGCACAGCAGATTTTTTTTTTATATAAAAAGTAGATTCAGGAGCACATCCAATTATAAATGATTGTTAGGAAAATCATATAAAACAATGGAATACATAAAAGTGTCAAGAGTAATCGTCAGGGTGCGAAATTCCTTGGTGGCCAGATGCCCATGGCAAGCAGAAATTATCCTGGCAGCATCGCTAAGAGGTCGATGTCCATAGAAGATTCTCCAGGGGAGCAAGCAGCATGGGCAGGTGGAGGATTTGAATTTCATACCCTGATTCATAGTTTTCACAATTCCATGTGCAATTTCAGAAAGATTCATCATTTACTGCTGACATGTCGCCTTTTGGCGTGGAGGAACGGGAGGAGCCCTTGTCTGTGCTCTCTGACCCCGAGCTGCTCTGGTTCTGCTGTTCTGAACCCGCACTGGAGGTAACTGTGGATGAGGATGTCGAGGAAGAGCGAGTTTTTTCCTTAAAGTCTGTGATAATGACAGTGACGTTCCCCACAGTTACTGCTAACTGCTGTGCAGTGCTCCTGTCCACATTTTTCAGCCGGGGCCTAAAACACATGGGAGGAGAATGCCAAATTAAATAAATGATGGATTAAAACCAGGTTCTAACATCATCAATACATATCATGACTTCAAGACACCACTGCAATAAATCCAAACTGCCTACCACATACACCATCTTTGCTGTCTATAAAGTGTGCTGACTGATTTTAGCAATGACCACTTGCTAGCCCAAGTTGGACCAATGCAAAAATTATTAAATTACTTGTCTTCCTGCTTTGGCCACTCTGATATAAAAGAAGACTGCAAAAACAAAACAAAACAAAACAAAACAAAACAAAACAAATCCAAATTCAGCAGTCCCACTCTTACCTAGCTCTTCACCCCACCTCCCTGAACCTAAAATTTATAGCTATTAACCCTGGACTCTTGATTATGATTATATAAATCAGAACAGCAATTCAGTATTCATTCTAGTTTCGAAATACCTTGAGGTGTGATTCGTTTCGCTGGTCTTTGTTGTAGCATTTGCAGACTGTATACTGTTAGCTTCACTAGGAGGATCTTTCAGAATATCTGACTTTGGTCTGGGGGAGATAGGATAGAAGAAAAAAAGCAGGGATTTAAAAGGTAGCTTTGGTTTATCTGCAAAACAAGACACTATCCTTATTTTCTTGGCAACTTACTTTGTTTTCTTGTTGGTATTTTTCTTGGTAACACTAGGACTAATTTCCTTATCTTTTTCAGGTTTCTCTTTATCTTGCTTTTCAACCTTCTCCTTCTTCTCCTTTTTTGGAGGTGGTGGAGTGGCATATTGCTGTGCCACTTGTTGTGCCACCAGCTGAGAATTTATCCGAGGTTTTCTGAAACAGTCAAAGAAAGACATCATCATTATTTGTTTTATAAATATTTTTTAAAAATCATATTTAAACTCCTAATTTCTTAGGCATTTTATCTGGCCATTCCAAACTGAAATACACAGTATTGCCTCTACATTATTACTTTGATGTTGGTGTGAGTCACTCATAAAACTTGTCCTTTTTCCAAGAAGAGGATACATTTGCACATGGTAACCCTAACTCACAATCCCATGTTCATGTGGCCAGTAGCACAGGATAGTGTTTCTGGGAGTGCTGAGAATACTGCTTCTTTCAGGCTGTCAAGATTATACTGACTGACAGCTTTCAAATACTCCTGCTGTAGAGGTTAATCTCAATTTATTAAATGGACACTGGTAATCCCCTGAAAAGAGAATGAAATTAGAAGTGTGACATTCACTCCTCAATCTAATTATTCTGACTGGTTCTGCTCCCCTGCAGTGCTATGATTGGCATGGGCAACATACACAGAGCATAAAACCCAAGTGTGGTTCATATTCGTTCCCAAGGGGGTAAAGACTGAAAGTCAGTATGAAAAACCTTAGACAAGTGATACATTCATTGTGCCATCAACCATTAAGTTTGCTCCAATCTCCAACTGACACTGACTCTCAGCACTATTGTTTACAGATTCTAAATGGTGCCAAACACTTTCACAATGCATGACCATTCAAAGACCCAAAAGAGAAAGAAACATTTGCAAAAAGATCTATGCATTATCTATATACAGTAGCTCCTCCTTATCAGTAGGGGATATGTTCTAAGACCCTCACAGCAGATGTCTGAGAGCAAGTTCAGTAGGGAACCTTATAAGCATTACTTTATCACCAAAGATCTGAAAAGAGACAGTTACTAAGTGATCAGGCACTTCAATACTAGATCAAGGGATCTAGATCAAGGGATGATTCATGTCCAGGTAAGGAGAGTGGTCAAACAGCACAAAATTTTATCAAGGTTAATTTGCAAGTACACAATTCAAAATCTATTTATTTTTAAGAAATTTCCATGTAATATTTTTGGACCATGGATAATCATCGGTAACTGGACTACATAAAAAAATGAAGCCTCGGATTAGAAAGTTTACTGCTATTGCCATCTAGGTAAGATATTTACAACAGAATAAACTCTCTAAGTACAAAAACGCAGTATCCAAATGGGTCACTAACAAGGTGAAACACTGGCTGCCCTGATGTAAAGGCCACCTTTAGATCCTATAGTTCTTCCTCCATTCCTCAGGTCAGGCAAGCTAATCACAGAAGAGCGAGCAGACAGAACTGTACATAGACCTACTTCTTCAAAGAGTAGCCTGCACCAGGGGTGGGGTGGGACCACACATAAATACCACAGGACAAAAATACATTTAAGGGGGGGAAAAAGCTGACTCTGTACATAATTCTGGCCTCCATTATAAGAAAGACAAAGAGGATGGCTAGGTGCATGACAAGAGGACTTCTAAATGAAGGATGGTTACTGGAGTACCTCTTGGTAGGGGCTGTGGTATGTATGAAAGGGAATATAGGACAAGAACGGACAGATGCTTATTATTGCATGGCAGCACCTACATTAACCTATGTGTGTCAGTACTGTCTCAGTGACAATGTGGTTTGCAAGGTGCAATCTCAAAGCAAGCTTCCAATCAACCTGTAGCAATATGAACTTTGATCATGGGGTGACACAACAAGGAACCAGTCATCTGAAATATAACTCAGCCCTGCCCACATGTGGCCTCAGTCCCTTGTCACTGTACAAGGGATTCAGGTACAGATCTGAAAGCATCCAGACCAGGGAAAACGTACAGAGTCTCAGATCCTGTCCCCATACATATACTCTCGCCCCTAGTGAAAGGCAATGGTCTCTTTGTATGGTTTCTAACAATAACAACAACTTGTAACACATTCTGCTCCCTTCAAATTGGAAGACTGTGTTAATACTTACATAAAAAGAATGACAATTGTGAAACATTTCCTATTCACTGAGAACACAAAACAGATCAGCTGTCTATAGGGATTATCAAGCAGTAAGAACCACAGTTAAACTGCCACTCAGCAACTAACAGTCCAGTGTTAAAAGATAAAGTACTAGACCTAATAATGTGAATAAGGCACCCAACTTTTATGAAAAAGTACATTCTATGGAACATCTTCATTTAAACCAATATGTGAACTTTTCTTCTACAGAAATCTGACCCAAGAACAAGAGAGGTTATCTGGACCTAGATATAAGAATCCCCTGAGCAAAAAGAATTTGAAGCATGACAAGGGCCTGGCCCCAGGAATTCCCAGCCTGGTGAGATTTACCAATCTGAATCTGAGAAGTCTGCCTCACTGTGGGACATCCTCCAAGTCTTAACGATATCACTTGCTATGCTACATTGTGACTCTCAATCTGCCATGGAAAGGACCACAGTCTCATCTTTGTCATGCATTTAGCATAGGGCTAGGTACTCCATGAGTTAGTGAAATAAAACCTGCAGAGACAGACAAAAATGGGATCTGTACTAAGGAAAGGGTTCACACGATTAGGGCTGTGGCTGCTTTATTTTATTTTATTTTTTTGGTGCCTGGGATGGAACTCAAAAACACTTGGACCGCTGAGCTATAGTCCCAGCATGGATTAGAGTTGCAAAGATGAAAGGACTGAATGCTGTCAGGATAGTATACAGCAATCAGCAAGAATTATTTTTAAATTGTGGTGCTGAGGATTAAGGGAGGGCTCTGGCATTACACAAGGGATCAACAAGCTCTGAGGAGGATTTCTATAGGACAAGATACCTTGAATCATGACATACAGTGAAGCAGGGGGAAAGCTGAGTAGACGAAAGTGTTAACTCACAGGGCAATGGAGAGTAAAAGTGCAAGGGAAGTCCTGGGCAAAGCAACAGGGCCACTTCCTACTGAGCCAAGAGAAGGATGTTAGGGGCAGGTAAACTGACATTTTTAAAACATAATTCTTTCAGGCAGCTACTCCTTGTCCAGGTGAGCTTTGCTAAAACAGAACTAGAACCAGGGTGGGGCAGGGGTACAGTTTGGAAATGAGAAATCACAAGAAACTTTAAAACCACAGAGATTAGAAATGATGAACCTGTCTTGTGGAAAGAGATTAACAGAGACAGAGAGTTCTGTAGTTCACAAGTTGCCATGACAGTCTGCAAAGTGATGCCTAAAAGAAACTGTTCTCAGCTCTCTACAACTCCTGCTTACACAGAATGTGCTACTAACACAGCCTGCTTGCAAAGTTATCAGCACCCCAAGTCAACAGGTGAAGTGCCTGTCCAGCATTTGTCTCACTGGTGGCTGTTCAAAAAGTCAGCAAATACGCTCTCAGGATTCTTCATCCCTTAACTCTAGCACAAATTCCTACACCTAACAAAACATAAACTGTCCACAATTATGCGAATTTCATATTTGCTCCTATACAATTTTTTGCCAGAATATTTAAGTAGTAGTATTCCTCCCTGTCATACAACAAAAAGCCAAACCTTCTCAAGTGGAAAGGACCTAAGGTTACATGGGATGTGATTATTACCAAGAGAAATGGGACCTCTGTGTTGCTGGCTGCAGTGGTCCACATCTGTAATTTCAACACTAAGTCACCGAGGCAGGAGGATCACTGCAAGTTTGGTGCCAGTCTGTGCTATGCAATGAGTTCAAGGCCAGGCTGAAAATACATTGCAAGACCCTGTTCTCAACTCACCCCTTGCCCTCACAAAAATACGAAAAAACCCCCCCACATTACCTGTGTTGTTTTAGAAGTATCACTGTGCTCTAAATGTCAATATGGTGTATTATTTAGATCAATCCAGGTCAGTTTAACTAGGCCTTCATCACACTGCCCTTTGGCAAAAAAAGGGATTGGTTGTTCTTGGGGGTAGAGAAAAGAGGATGGGAAGCTGTCAAGAATTACTTTTCACTGCCCTTTGAACATTCTCCATAATGAATGAATTCTTATCTCAGTAGTTAACACTACTCATCAATGAGAAATAGTGACTTTCTACAAATTCACATTGCTTAATGAAGTCTTCTAAGCATCATGTAACATACTGTAAATAGCTCTTGCTTAACAGGTAAAATATCTTCATGTCATACAGTCAATTCTTCAGAATAAAAGAACTGAGAATATGAATATTCAATATCATCTATGATTTCTAACTCACAAACCTTAACTAATAGCCTTCCCAATAGACTGCAAAGTATCAGGTCCAAACACATGGCTTACAGCTTTTAGTATGTTCAGTCTCAAAACGAAACCAACCAACCAACCACCACAGCAACCACAACCACCATCACCCTCACCAAAACAAAAAACCACACTTGACCAAAAGTACAATATAGGAAACAGAGTTTCTAGATTTTTCCCTCAAATATGGCATTGAACAAGTTTTCCTGTAACTTCAAAACTAGAATTCATGAAAAAGATCTTGTCTTTTGGGTATATACTATTTTTATAAATTTTTGTTGCTATTTCAATAGTTTGCAGATTAAAATACTATCCAATGTCAATAATACACATCATTAGGATATCTATCTGCAATTAAACTATTAAATTTTACTTCAGAAGGGTCCATTCCATTTTTTAAACGTAAAACCTGGTTTACCTGGTAAAAACAGGTTTACCTCAGGTGAACCTGTGCTCTTACTGTTCATTTAAGTACGTCTCTATAGCTCAGCTACAAGCAGCAAAAAGAACAAAACCCTGTCTTTGTAGTTTGTGCAACGAAGACCAGACAAAGAAGAATCTTATTATGAATTACATCTTTTCCTTGATTACATTCAGCTTTTCATAAACTGTCTCTTGCACTTTGTCCACTTACTACCCATGCAGTGTTTCACCTTTTGGATCACCTTTCAGTTAAAATACTCCAAAAGGTTCGAAAATCAGACAATTGACTCATTCATCATTTAAAAAAAAAGAGGTAACACTGTTACTTACAACTTAAAATACGCACTCATCCATCCAATCAGTTAACACTGTTGAGATTGTACACTGCTTTTATATGCTCCCACTCCCCAAACTTTCCTTGTGTTGGCAATTTGTTGAAGAATTTAGCAACTCCGAGCTGGTCTTTCCAGAGACTATTCTATATCAAGATTGTTCATGACAGATCACACTGCGGTGCAATTACTAAAAGGAGCCTTCTTCCCATAACCTGTTTTCCCTCAACAAAAAGGTCATCTTACACATATATATGCAAGGGGTTGGCGATTCTAAGAGAATTTTTCTATTACTAATGCCCCCAAATGTGTGTGCCCTAGCTAGGAAGAAACCAAAGTACCCTGTGTACCGCCCACCATTCAATAATAACCACTAAAAAATTTTTTTAATCAGTACTGGGGATTGAACTCATGACTGCGCTTACAAGGCAGGTGCTTATGCCTCTGAGCTAAATCCCCAGCCCCTCACTAAAATGTTTTAAAAAAAGTAAAATAAAATGGGAACAGTAGTACACTTAACCTCAGGGTTTGGTCAATGTGTGAGAATGTGTTTTAGAAACTGTATACCATCTTTTTCTTTGCAAAAGGGCCTTGTTAAAGCTACACTGAAACTAAATACATCTCATCTTTGATCGGACTAGTTCATGTAAGAAAATGTATTCTAAATTGGAAAGAATCACATTGCAAATACAGTTGTGGACAATAATCCATTTTGGATGAATCCTGTATTTACCCCTCAATATAGATAGTAAGCATGAAGTTGTCCTTCTCAACGGCATCATCCACTAAATACTAATGGCCCGTGGCTCTCTTGATTAATACAACTTGTTTCTGGTTAACCCAACCTGACTCCTGACCCATTGTATTTTTAAAATGTCAAAGAATGTCAAGGAATTATCTATAATACTTTGTGATTTCATTTAAACCAGTTGTCATCATAATATAGCTAAGTTGAAAACTTAATTGTCACTTCACTTGACTAAAATAGGGTATTTATGTCCATTTCCCAACCAGTGTCTTTTTATAGTTCTTTTCTTCCTATTACTCTCAACAGAAACACTTGTCTTCAATTTCTCTAGTCTTTTTTGGCTCATCTTTTAAAAGGAAGTGAACCTAAGGAGTCTTGATACCATTCATTATAGATCACGTTCCCATTTGTATATATATCCCTGACACAAGAGAACCACTGTGCTCTGCTTTAGAAATTAAACATTTTCTACCAAATCTGACTTGTTATAAAAATTTAAAAACCCAGCCCATCTCACATCTCCCCCTGCATCATCTTCACAGGAAATGGAAGGACAGTATAGTGGAAAGGACAAAGTATGGACTTTTTGGAGTGAAGGCAGCCTCTGGACTGACTAAACAGGACCTGCTACAGATCTCAGGGAAATTACTTGAAATGGGAATGACACCTAATTTAACAGGGCTGCAGTCAAGGTGTAATGAGGTGAAGTTTACTTAGCTCCCTCTACAGCACATGTGGATAGTCAACAGGACATATAAATCTCAAAGCACTGCTTTCGTGCTCAGAAAGTAGAAGGCAAATAGAAATGGTTACTCAGGAAAAACCTGGTAAACTTGCCTGGTAAACCTAGAAATGTAGACACAAACCCTTTACATTATGTTGGCACACTGAAGTTAATTATGCTAATGGCAACAACTAAGAAGCCTTCTAGGCAAAGCTGCCTGTATTTCTACGTAGAAAATTCTGGTTTTGTTTGTCCCTTTTAAGAGGATGCTCTCGACAACAGGCCACCAGACTTCGACTGTACAATGTACGCAATTACACACTCTTCAGATACAGGTTGGTTAAGAACAACAGATGCCAAGACAAGGATCTGTAACCTAAGAAACAGCAGTTTAACTCACTGCACACTGTCACCACAAATATTCCAAGGTCTCCTACACACTGAAAATACATTTAATATGTGAGCAACACTAAGTGAAAGTACTATTAATTTTTCTGCAACTTAGCAACATATATCTAATAAATTAAGGGCTACAAGTGGTTTAACGCTTTGGGAAGCAAGACAGCTGTTCTATAAACCTGTCTGGCAACCATGGAAAACAGTCAGTTGGTTCTTTTTTTTTTTTTGGTACTGCGGATTGAACTCACGACCTCGCGCTTGCCAGGCAGGCGCTTAAGCCACTGAGCTAAATCCCTGGTTCAGTTGGTTCTCAAAGTACTGGTCTAAGACTCCTGGGATCTCCAAGATCCTTTTTCATGAAGCTCTACAAAATTTTCAGAGACACGGTCACACAATAATTCTATAATTACTTGTCTTTTTACTTTTGCTTTCTCACAAGTTTACAGAGGAGCTTTCCAAAGGCTGCATGACATGGAATAGTATCAATACCAACAGCTTGTACACTGCCATGCTGTAAATGTGTCTCAGTCTTCATTTCTGATAGGGCGTTTCTGAAACATATAAGCAAGAACAATAGGAGCTTCCCCACAGTCCCTAATTTTAAAGAGGTTAAAAGGATGCTCTGATCAAAATCCATGAGAGGTACATCACAGGCAAGGAGAGGAGACTTTCTCGAGAAGGCAACTTGTAAGACAATTTTTTCAGCAAAATTTCAAGAAATATAAAAAGTGAAGACTTAAAAAATTTTTGAAAAATACTCTAAACTTATTAAACACCAGCACAATCCTCTAAAAGTGACTATAAATCTGGCATCCTTCCATTTCCTTTACCCATGTTGCCTACACTGCGAGAAATATATTGTGTCATTCCAGCATTTCTCCAAAAAGAAAAGCCTATGGACATAGAACACATCCACAGAATGCAAAGAAAAATGTTTCCCAAATTGTTTTGAATATGGACTATCTCCAAAGGTGGCTAATTTATATATATATATATACATCCCCACATCATATTTTTAACATAAATTGTCTCTAGTAAGAGACTTCAGTAGGAGTAGTGTTTGAATCATTCTCAGCCTCGCACAGTGGTACACACCTGTAATTCCAGCACCAGGGAGGCTGAAGCAAGAGGATCTCTAAAAGTTCAAGGCCAGCTTGAACTACACAGTGAAACCTTGTCTCAAAAAGACCAAAAAAGAGGAGTTTCATTCTCACACTTAGGGCAGTATAAGTACCACCACAAGGGCTGGCCCTACACCTACAGGCCCAATAAGCCAACTCTGTCTGCTTTCCTACTCCTCTGCTTGAAACAAAGCCCGCCAGACACATCCATGCCCATATCCTGGGCCACCATCCTGTGCTTCTCAAATCCCGCTTAGGGGAATGGGAAGACTTAAAGTTCTGTTTGTGCCACCTTCTCTTACCTTGGCTTCTGACATTTTGGCTAGGTTTTCAAATTCAGTATACAGATTCTCCCTGAGTCTAGTAACATTTTGAAGAGATATTGTACATCCTGGATGTCTGTGGATATTCAATTTTGAAGGCCCACATTTTTTATGGTTAAAGGTGCCCTGTACTCTGAAGTCCTCCTGGTCACAGCTGGTAGACTCTGACTTTTAAAGGTAAGTTCTTTGTTTTCTATTTATTGTGAAACTCTAATTTTGTGACTTTGATTAAATTACAACGACTCTTCAGATTTTGGTTTTTCACTGATGAAGGGTAGGGTGCAGGTAAATGATTGCTAAGTTTCACTTAGCTCAGGTATCTGTAATATTTAATAAAAATATTTGTTCTCCAGGTTGTTTACCATCTTAGTAACTCATTTAGTCTGTTTTTTAACTGCCAGATTTAAATATATACTACTAGTGTACAGTGATAGGGACACGACTTCTCTCCCCCCAACACTTACACAAAATTACCTTATAGACCATATCAACAATTCCAATGAATCCTAGAAACTACAAATCTCTAAGCAAACTAGTTTAAGACGAAAGAAAACTTAAGTCTTCCTCCAAGAAATATTTTATTAAAGCAATCTAATTGGTTCTGTAAATTACCATATAGCTCCCAAAGAACTCATTTACAATGTATGCAACCATTTTGAAATTATAGTTTATGTTATAAAAACACGAGAGATAGAAAAAAACAGTAACTCTAAGAAAAACTATCAAGTAAAAATTCAAGGTCTGACAACTACTACAACTGGTTTACCCTCCTCATAAATTGGTTTCTTCATGTGTCAAAATTAAGGGTTGAACTAAAAAAACATTAGATTTTCTTTAAATCCAGTCTTTAAACAAAGAAACAAACAAACATCCAAACCCTAAGTACTAGAAACAAGTCAGAAGAAACAAGTTAACAAGCTCCAGCCAGCTTGAAACCCAGTGGTACATGCACAACTGTCTCGTGGGGTGGCTTTGTACTGGTGGTACAGTATCAAATCACGTTTACTGGTCCTTTTAATAATAAAATTAACGAATGTCTATAAACGGACCAAATCTAGTTAGTTGATTAACTACTGCCCAAATACTAATTAATGCTACTCATACCAACTAAAAAAAAATAACAAATGTATTTCATTAAAAGAAACATTTATATTCATGAATAGTTTCATCACACGGAAATCTTGTAAGTACCCCACTGCTTGTATATATAATATGCATTTACAACTGCTATACCACAAATTAGCTGTATTACAGTTTTTTATACCATTTTAATGTCTTCCTTAAGGAACTGTAATATGACATCTGGTCTGCTAAATCAAACCTTTCTTTGCATTACTATAATCAAAGGCTCCCTAAGAAAGAGCAAGTGGCCTGATGGGACTGTCACACACATACCACCAGTTGTTCAAACTAGTAGGAACAACTGAATTTAAATCAGACCTGCCCAGTATCAAGACAGGAATTACAGAATACATAAAGTGATCACTTTTCTCACTCAGACAGGCCCTTCAGGTTAGACTATATGATGGTCTTCATAATTACAACTCCGACAATTAATACCATCTATACTGCAGACATTTCAAATTAATTATGGTCCTTATTTCCAGTAAGATAAACTTTTGGGATTTCTTTTTCTTCTTTCAAATCATTGTAAACTCAGTATAAATGAAGGCAAAGATTCAAAAATTACTAGTTTCTGTTATAGACACTGGCACTGAGTTTGAGAATTCCTTCAACTCAAATACGGTTTCATTTTGATGGAGTGGTGAACAACGTAGTCAGGTAGAAGATTGGAACTTATGTGCCAATTCAAGTAGTTTTCTTTAAAATAACTGTTCATCATATTTTATTACATGTATCTCCAAAGAAATTAACTAGAAAACAATTAAGATTTTGGTTAGTATAGAAATCTGAATTACAATCAAAGTTATTTTCAGAGACACTGTCAAGAGTCATACATTGTATCTTAACATTTCAAAGTACACACGGTATTTCGGTGCCCATGGCATTGACAAATACGAAAATCTACTGTAGCTTACAAAATCTATCTGATGATCTAGATGACCGTTTGTTTTTAGGCCTTACTTCTGCCAGTCTGCTGTTTACAGATCTAACTCTTCCTAGTTTTGTTTCAACAACCTTCTCATACTCACTACCCCTTGTTGCTTCAACAAGTCACACTAAACTCCATCCTATCTTTTCAGAAGATGTTTCTCATCATGTGCTGTGTTCCGTTATTTACTACCCTTTAGTTTCTAACACACCCCTCCCTTCATACTTCACCTTCAAAACCTAAATCTCCAGGAAGACCCAGCTCAAATGCCACTTTCTTCATCTCTCTTGAAAAGTTAACGGTTTTTGGCGAGTTTTTCAGACTTTCCCAACAACTCACTTTACAATTTATTACCTTAGACAGGCACCTCAATTTGTCTGTCTTCCCTCCAAGTTTATGAACATCTCCAAGGCAACACTGACCTTTTCAATGTACACCATACTCCCCAAACTTACTTTTTAACATACTTGATTCCTGACAGCAGCTCAGTTAATGCTGGCTGTAAGAATATATGTAGGCTGTATAATGTGGTGCAGACAGCAGATGCTCCACCAGCAAGTAGCATAACACTGTATTTAATCGTCATGCCTAGGCTTTACAACAGAGCTCTTAGGGACTTCAAATCTCTAACTCATCTTTTATACAGTTATACCCTATCAAAAAAGGCAAGATACGGGTTTTTAATGAATAGAAGTATCTACCCCGGGGATAGAGAAAATTAACTTTACCAGTTTCTTGTGAGGAAGCATTGCATAGAGTATCATAATACATCATCTCTCATAATCTTCACAACTTTCACACAAAGGGCAGTACTAGAGATTGAACCCATGGAGCTACACTCCCAGTCCTTTCTATTACTAATTTTGAGGCAGAATCCCATTAAGTTGACCAGGCTGGCCTCAAATTTGGAATCCTCCTGCCTTAGCCTCCTGAATAGGCTTGCATCATCATGTCCTGATTCCTTGCAATTTTGTGAAGTTATTAAAGGAACCAGAGGCCCAAAGTTTTCACAGTACCTACAAGGCCAGTCCAAGTAGTATTTAACCCAAGTTTATGCTCTTTCTGCTAAACCACATTTCCCATCCAATGAACCTTGCCTTTTAAGAAGGGAAATGAACAGAAGAAGGTAGTAAGTATATGGGAGGGAAGCAAAGGAAAATACAATACCATTTTTAAAAGGGAGAGAAAAAGCTTGCAAGAAATGAGTCAGTATTAATATTAAAAGCCAGAACAAAGAGGACTGAAAGCAGGCCCCTGAATGTAGCTGTCAATGCAATGTTCTTTTAAATTGTTTCTCTTCCCTCTAAACTGTGACATACATGTCCTTTTCCTATCTCAAAAATAATCTACTAGTTCTGTTCCACAGAGTCTGATACCTTTAAGTGTCTAGAGCTAAGGAACTAGGAAAAATGCTTTAATTCTAAGTCCTTCAAGAATGTTCTTGGCCTTTTCTAAAGCTTCTCTATCAAAGTAGAAAGAATCTATGGGTATAATAAAAACCGAGTCCCCAAAGCATAGCATGATTAATAAACCTGCTTACTTAACCCTACAGAAACCACATTATTACAAAAGTAGGTTCTGTGCCACTGAGTGGAATTCCCTCACTCACCAGTAAGATCTCCAATTACACAGATTTACCTAAATCCTTAACTTAAAAAAACTTTAATTTGGTATCCATTTCCGATAAAATACCTGCCTTTCACATCAAAGCAACCCAATTTTCATTCTTTACAGAAAGGTACCAACAAGGTAAGGATTAATATTTCAAAGACCGTTTCCTACTTCTTACACTGCTCCATATGCACTCTCCGCAAGGACTTGAGAATTTAAATCGCTAATTTACAAAGGTAAAGTAACGGATTCTCTTCCAAATGTTTTTAGAAGTAGAAATTGTAAATGTTCTTTTTAAAGAACAAAGTGTGGCCTAGTGTGGTGGTGCACGCTTGTAATCCCAGCACTTGAGGGCGGGTGAGGCAGGAGAATCCCTGGGAATTCCAGGCCAGCCTATACTACATAATGAGTTCAAGATTGGCCTGAACTACATAGACAGCTAGTCTCAAAGACAAAGGTGGGGTGGGGAAGTAGACTCACATAACACACCAGCTGTCTCAATGGTAATACTCGACATGAACAGTAAAATGACCAAAACTAGACCATGAACACTTGTGTAATACAATTAGCTGAACTGGAAGGCCCTTCAGACTTTCACCAGTTTCCTCACTCAAGTCCTTTTTCTGTTTCAGAATTGTGTGGGAGTCCCCACAATACAATCTTTTGCTTGCCCATTTTAATGCCCTCCTATGTGTGATAGCTTTCTTTTTTCTTTTCTTTCTTTTTTAAACCTTTTTGAGACAGGGGCTCAATATGCAGTTCAGGCTGGCCTTGAACTCACTTTGTAGCCCAAGCTGGCCTTGAACTTCCAATAAACCTCCTCCCTCAGCTGGCTCAGCCTCGGGAGTGCTGGGATTACAGGTGTGCACCACAATGCCGGGCTGTGTGGTAGCTTCTTGATCATGAGTTCATAGCCACCACATTACAAAGAGCGGTGGTCAGTTATTCCTAGAAATATCCCTCAATTTGGGTCTTATGTTTCCTCATCATCAGAATGGGATCATACATTTTGACAATAGCAAAGCAATGGTACTCTATCCTCAGAACATCATGTCAAGCAGTTCAATGCTACTGCATCTTATTTTCCTACTTGTGCTTTATTTTTGATAAATCCCAATTCTTTCCTGGGTGCTTAAAAGTCTACAGTTTATTTTTTTGGTACTGGGGATTGAACTCATTACTTTGCGCTTGCCAGGCAAGTGCTTATGCCTCTGAGCTAAATCCCTGGCCCTCTACAATTTATTTTAGGATCAAATTATCCTTAGACTGTGTTCCACTCATAAGCACTGCATTCCATGACTATTATCATCTAAAGAAGGAATAGAACAGCTGTGCAAGGTGACAAATCATCATACTCTGTCCCACTTAGCCTCATTCATACTCCTGAGAATATAACTGTTAGCAAAAGGAGGCCCTTGTCTCCGCAAGCTCCGGCTCAGAATATCATGGCACATTTTGAATGTTAAACTCATTTAATTTATATCATGAATCCAACACTTCCACTAATCGTAAGCTGTTGTGTTCTGTATACATACTTGATCATCAAATAACAGGTGATCAGAAGTAAAAATGACAAGAAAATTAAGGATAGATTCTAGTTTGAAATGCTCCCCAAAACATAAAAGAGAGTTTTCTGGAATTCTAGGGAGAGAAAGAGCAACAAAGAATCCAGATCTTGTTGCTCTGGGCCTCTTTTACAGAACTAAAAGCTAGTGGTAATGCCAAAATTACTCCCTCCATGCTCTGAGTTGCACCCAAATACTTGCCCTTCAAACAAGAGCAGAGGGGCAAGGGAAAGGAAAAAGACATACTGCAGTTCACTGGCTTGTCTGACTTGCCCTAAAATACATTTTAATGAAGAACAATTATATATTTTAACATGCATTTTGTTGTTGTTGTTTTGTTTTACTTTTTGAGACATGGGTCTTGCTATGTTGTCCAGGCTGATTTGAACTCTTGGCCCCAAGTAATCCTTTCACCAGAGCCACCTGAGTAGCTTGGACTATAGGTATGTGCTGCAGTGCCAGATAACAGCTAAATTCCAACTGTACAGTTTAACTGTAACAAATGTATACAGCAGTACACAGCAAGAACCAAACCACAAAGGGGTATAGTGCATACACCTGTAATCCCAATAATCAGGAGGCTGAGGCAGGAGATCACAAATTAATCTGTCTAATCCAAGCACACAATAATACATCTTTAAAAATATTTATTTATTACTTGCTTACTTTTATCTAAAAAGCTTTACAATTGCTGGGCATGGTGAGGCACCTGTCGGTAATCCCATTACTCAGAAGGCTGGAGCAGGAGGACTGCTAGGAGTTTGAAGCCAGCCTGGACTATAAAGCAAGACCTTGCCTCTAAATACACACTTTACATACCTTTACAAGAACCTACTATCAATCAACTCTTAAAACTTAATCAGTTGATCCACATAGGAATGCTTGTACATATATAGTCTGTAAAAACAGTGAATTGGCTGGCCCTGAAGCAAGCCAGCAGATCGCTGTAGCTGCTGGTTTCAAACAGGAGCCTAAAGAGAATTCTTTCTGTGGTCTGTTGGCCATTTCAGAACTTTGGAAATGGAATGGTCAATTCATCAGAAAGAAGTAACAGGTGAGTATGGCAGACTTAGGGGGGCCTGCAGGGGAGAGACCCTGGTGCCT
>PVJX010035121.1:0-18392 GCA_004027295.1 Dolichotis patagonum | reverse complement strand
TACCACAGTGATATATGTGCACCCATGTTTATAGCAGCACAATTTGTAATAGCCAGATCACAGACTCCTTTTAAAGTGAGTGTGAAATAGAAACTGTCAGTTCTCTGTGTCTGTCTCTGTCTCTGTCTCTGTTTCTCCCTCTCTCTCTCTCTCTTTGTCTCTCTCTCTCTGTCTCTGTCTCTCTCTGTGTGCTTCTTGAAAAGATATCATGGTGCAACAAATTCTGGGTTTGGGCCAGTTAGTAGTGGTAAAACTCTTGGTCTCCCGCAAATATCTGAAGATAAGTGTAGTTCATACAGGACCAGGAAAATTTTGCTCAGAAGGAAAGTTACCATTGTTGAAGGTAAATTTGGTAACAATAGTGTTTTGAAAGAATTGATCAATCAATTGTATTTTCCCAGAACACAGTTTGTCAACATTTGTTCATTTTACTACAGTTATTGATTTCCTCTTTGTATTTTTCTGTGAATAGTTGAGTTTTAATAGTTACAAAAGTTTATCAACTTATAATTCTAATTAAAAAGATATATTAATCATTACAAAAACACCAAACCAATGGATCATAAATCTTGCAATATTTGATATTGCATGTTTTGTTTCCTTACATGACAGAAGATACAGAAAATCTCTTCATTTTTCATAAAAATATATAGATTAATAATACAAAAATTAGACATCTTTATACAAGGCCTTGGATTTTATTCAGTAATTTCCTTAAAAAACATTCTCATGTATCACAAAGAATTAAAGTATCATAGTCACATAAAATATCTATTTCTGAACTTAACATCATTAAGTAATTATAATGTATATATGAAGCCTGAAAGTTATCATGAACATGATAAGTGGAAGATAAACTACAACCTAGAGTGGAAAGATGCCATGAGGGTTACTGACTGTTCCCCTGTTATTTTTAAGAGATCTTCTCTTTCATGATCACACATTGCAAGCTGTCTTCAAGTTTTGATAGTCTATCCTTAGTTTCTTTTAAGCAGTTTTGACAGATTTCAATGGAGTTTTTAGTTTCCTGGTAATCTCTTTAAATCTACTTTATGAATTCTAGGTTTTCTTTATTTTCTTCATTGAATGTTTCTCTCCTTTTTTGTTCCTCCATTCTTCCATCTGTGTCTTGTTGAGAGGTGCTTAGCCTTTCTTTATTAATCTACTTATCTCTTGCTTAACTTGAATTAATATTTCAGTTTTGATCTCATTTACTAGGTCCTAAAAATATCTCTTTATATCCGCTGATGCCATGTTTTATGTTGCATGTTTGCTGCCCTCAACCTCTTTTGTATTTACCTCTCCTGGATCAATATTCTCAGAGTTGGGGTCTGGGGACATTTTCTTATTTCTCTTGTCATGTTTTTGGTTCCTTCAATACAAGTGTATAGTGTAATTCCTAGCCCCTTTTCTTATTGGTTAGGTTTCTTCTGGAGCATGCAGGCTAGGGGTTTCTGCCCTCTCAGTCTGCTGTCAGAGATTGAAGTGCAGGCAGGGGCAGTGTATGCTGGCTCCTCCCCTCTGTGCCAGTCAACCTTTGCAGGCCTCCCTGCATCAGTGCACGCCACGCTAAGGGAATTGGTTTCAGATGACCCACTGGGTCCTGGCCAGGGGTGTGGCCCAATCCAAGCAGATCCCACCAATCCGCTCCATGAAGAGAGCAGCCAGTTGAAGCCACTTCCTTACCAAGTTAGGGCCATCCTGCCAGACTCCAACATGTTGTCCAGTTCATCACCCGTTTCCTGTGCGAGGGTCTTATTGCTAGCACTCACTGCAGGTTGATGCTGGTCCCTTTGTGACTCAGTTCTCCACTGGGCTCTCTGACTTCCGACTTCAGCGTGAACTCAGCGAAATCCACGGCACCTCTGGGTGAGTCATGAACAGGGCAGTTCAGCTCCATGCTTGGGGCCACTCAAGCCAGTCACATCAGCGTGGGTTCAGATGCTCAGGTCAATCTGGGTCATGGATTCTGGTGGCTCAGCAAGAGCACCATGCTCACCAATTTTAGCTCCTCTAATGGTAGCCCCAGGACTTCATAGTCAAGCAGCTCCTTTCCCTTCAGTTTCTTCCTGGGTTGAGAGAATCCATCTCCCTCTGTTTGGATCTCTCCAGTGTTCTATTCTGGCATCTGAGCTGTCTCTCTCAGAGAGGCTGTGTATCCTGCTACCTGCCTGTCCTCCATCTTTTTCTCTCTATTTTTCATCTCTTTTTTTTTGCCTGAAAGATCATTTCTTGTCTTATTTCCTCCATAACTTCATACATTTTTGTTATTTACCTGCTATTATTCCAGAAAATTCAGGTGGGTGGCTACTGATTTTCTCTCCTTGTTCCCTTGATATTTCCTCAGTGGACTGGATGTTTGCAGTTGCATTTTGCTTTTGCATCATTTTCTACTTTTTTATTTAATATAGTTCTCTCTGCTGATACTGGAAAATATCCTATAGTAGTTAGCTTGTCACTAGTATTGAAGTTTCCTTAGAGAATATCTGTTCCTGAGAGAACTATTCCAGGAAAGATTGTCCCTGTTATTTTCATCTGTGCCAAGATCCTACCTTTCAAATTCATAAAGCATGAGATTTGACTATTTGCCTCAGCTCCCAGTGCTTTTGTACTGGATACGGTGTTAGTTATGACCCCCAGACAATCACACTTTTGTCATACAAAGAAGAACAACTTATTAGAACAGTTATGACATCCTCACTAAAGTTGTACCCTTGGAAATAACAATAGAATCCAGCACAGCCTAGAACCTGTCATACTGCGGTAACTATTCATTTGATACCTTTTGTTACAGGGCCAAGATCTAAAGTTATATAACAAACCTAACCTAACTCAAGACTTGTATGAAAACAGTTTCTACTTAGTAAAGTAACTTGACACCATGATGTGTAAATTTAGAGGAATGGGTTACATAGTAGAGAGATGAGTGAGCAAAAATATAGTACAGGCAAGGATGGACAAAAGATAATCACACAAGTTTTGGGAACCTGGACGAGATAGGAAGAAAAAAATTAAAGGAAGCAAAAGATTATCAAGGTGAACCAGAATGAACAGGAGAATTTTCACTCATATGTAAATATCACAAAATCAAGAGATAGTTGTATTGATTACTTTTCTCTCATGGCTGGGACAAAATACCCAGCACCCAAAATGAATGAAGGAAATATTTATTTAGCTCACTGTTTGTGGAGGTTTCAGTCCATAATCAGCTGTTTGTAAGGCAGGGTGGCGTGGCACAGAGGCCACACGTCAAAACATCAGCCAGCAAAAGTAGTCAGAGCAAAATGGGAAAGAGGAAGCCTCTTTTCCTCTCTATGTTGTACACAGACCACCCCCACTCCAGGGCCACTGTAGGGCTCACACATTCTCCTGTCCATCCTCTTGCACAGAATGTGGATATTTATAAATTAAGAACCCTGGCTCCCTGATGAGTCTCTTAGTTAAACTTGTAAACATCTTATGTTGACACAATGTATCAACCACAATAATAGTTGAAGAAAGTGAGAAAAAGCACAAATAGAACAGAACAAAACAAAGACAAGGACCTAAATCTAAAGGAAACAAAACACCTCAAAACTATTAGACAGAAAAAAGAAAACAAAACAAGTTAAATAAGAAAAAAATTTCTCTCCTGTCCACACAGAGTTCTGTGTTAGGGTGAAGTCAGATTCATAACCTACTGGATAACCCAGCTAGTAGAGCACTTAGTCCAGTGCATGGGACTGATCTTGACCCTCAGATGTGGGGACTAGGCCTGGTGTCTTAAGTCACTAACTTTCTGTATATCCCTCAGTGGTTCACCCACTCCTTACTCTGTGTGTCTATGTGTTACTCTCCCAGTCTTTGTGGTGCCCTAAAGTAGAGATAGCCTGGAGCTGCTCCCAGTGCTGTGTACATATGGCTTCTCCTGGTCCTTGCACAGACTTCTCTGTTTTACTTCTACTGTCACATCTTTGTCTTCTTGTGCCACTTGTTGGGTGGGATGTGGTGCTGTATGCTGACTGTCTGCCTCTGCTTCCTGGGAAGACAGCCAGTCCTGCACTGATCTGCCACAAGGGGAGTGTAAACCTCCCACTAGTTGCTGTGCTACGATGCAAGGTTACTTGTATTCTCTCAAGCCACTGGTTGCAAGGTGGGATGGATCATACTGTTTTGTTCATTAAATTCATTGCTGGTGTACCTATTTTGCTGCTGTAACTGTGGTCCCTAACCTTACTGACATACCGCTTCTGGCCTGCCATGGAGACACCCCAAAGCTGCTCCATCCTGCTTTAATCTCCTCTCCATCTCCCATGGTTCTTTTAATCCCATGCATCAGCATCCCTGTTCAAGTCACTGGTTACAGGGCAATAAACTATGTGCACTGCCTCTGCTAAGGTCTCTAACCTTATAGTCACTAGGGGTTCCAGTTAGCCACTAGGGCTCACAAGAGAAAGAAAAAAGAAAAGAAAAAAGAAAGAAAATGAAAGAAAGGAAAGGAAAGGAAAGGAAAGGGAAAAAAAAGTAAAAAGAAAAGAACTGGTGGCTCACTGATAGGGAGCAGTGCTGGTGAAATTTGCTGCTAGCTTGTTGAATATAGTATTCAGGGGGACTAGAATAAATCAGATATTCAAACTGAAAGACATATTCTTAGGATTCTCCAAAAGCATAAAGCAGGCTCAGGCCTTTCATGAGATCAAGATTTTTCAAAGGAAATTTGTTTTTCCACCATTTAGATTGTGGTGGAGCCATTTTTCCTGTTGGACTGCTACAAAGTACTTGGCTTTTAAGAAAATTCTAAACTTTCAGAAACTATACTCTTTAGTCCCAAGTTTAAAGATGTTTCCTTTCTGTCCAAACCAAACAAAGTTCACTCCTTTTAGTTATGCTTTTTGCTTCTGATTTTCACTGTAAACCTGATCAGAAATTGCTTACTCTACTGCTGTATCAACATTAGTCTGACTTGAACTTTCCTCATACTGCTCTGTTAGTCACCACTCTTAATGTCAATCTAACACTGTTTTAGGACCTGAGCAGAATATAGGACACTTCTTTTTGTCAGAATCCAGTATACATGACAACCAGTTGCAAATATACTAGACCAATTTCTGTGTGTTCTTTTATGTTTCCTTACACTCTTTCATGTTATCTTTTCCTGGAACTTTTATATTTTTTTCCAAATTTGTTTTTCAAGTTCAGAAACTCCTTGTTTGGTTTGTTATTTTGAGACAGTGTTTCACTATGCAGTTTACACTGGCCTTGAACTCACTTGGAGACTACTGTGTCCTTGAACTCATGGCAAACCTCCTGCTTTATCCCCTAGAATTCTGAGACTATAGGTACATACTACCACACCCAAGTACAATTTTCATCCTGGTTGTTTTTTATATACCATTCGTCAGCTTTACTACTACAATTTCTTTTTCTGTGTAAACTGCTGAGATTATGTATTTAATTTTTACTGTTTTTAGAGATAATCTGTTACTTAGGTGATAATCGGTATTTTCCTTCAATTTCTCAAACATATTAGTTGGTTTTATTAATATCACCATTTGATAACTCTAGTCTGGATTACTACTTGGTCTATTTTTCAGTATTCATTTCTGGAGGTATAGGTCTCCTTTTCTGGCATGCATGACAATTTCAGCTGAAAGTGTGAATAACAGTATCTTTGTTGAGAGAGGATTAACATTCCCTCAGCCAAGATCAAACAGATCACCATGAGGAAGCAGAGCTGGGCCTGTTTTCCATCTGTCCATGTTTTTAGGGCATAGTCTTCAGATCTCAAACTTTTCAGGTTACAGTTTTACTAGCTCTGTTCATGTAATATTTAGTGTAGAAAATTCTCTTTACAGGGATTTTGTAAGTGGTTTCATGAAACATTGAAAACTTTTAAAAATAGCATTCAGGTTTTGCTTCAAAGTCTTGTGATCTTTATAGGCTTTATTCTCTTGATCATCTTACTCTTAATTTTATATCACTTAGAAATTCAATATTGTATGTTTAGCAATTAAGTAAATAATTTTGTCTTTGAAAATCATTTTGAAATTTACCATTTTATTTGATTGAAAGCACATAATACTCACATATATAACATTAGGATATAGAAATTCAGAGTAATTACTTCTGTTCCTGAATGACTCTCTAAATGCTTTTAAATACTAACAATATCATAACCTCCCAAAGTAAAATAAATGTGGGAGGTATGATGATGATCGTGTAGCCTTTCCCTGAACATAAGGTATCTCATAATATTCTTCTCAAGCCAGATTAATCTAACATCCTTCATAAATTTGTAAAACATTTATATTTTGTATTAATATTAAGTCTAATTGTGTCCTAGAAATATGACAATAGGATTCTATGTATTTAAAGATAAATCTGTCTCTTATAAATATTAAAGTAGTTGTGTATGCAGTTTATTGGCAAGGAATTTACTTATTACAATGCATTTGAAAACATATTGATGTAAATATACTACCTAGAGTTTACAATCGAATTTGATGGAATTCATCTAACTCTTGCTATTTCTTCTATGACAGAGGAGAACTCTCCAAATGTCCTCCAGTAATGACCAGTTTCATATACCAATGTCACAAAGAAACACCAACAATGTGTCTGAGATGATCCCCAATGACATGAAGTTACGTACTGAAGGGGTTGTGTTAAGTTTTCATAACATCTCCTATAGAGTAAAAATGAAGAGTGGATTTCTACTTGGTAAGAAAACAGTGGAGAAAGACATACTATCAAATATAAGGTATGTGTTCCATCTTTTTAAAAGAGTACTTTATTGATCTATGCCTTAATTATACAGGTTTTCCATATTACCAATAATGTGTTGTGAGCCTTTGTGTTTATGTATATGTACCAATATACAGACATATAATTTCACTTTGGAGAGGATAACCTTGGAACACAGTGATGGAATGACTTTTCTTTTATCATCAAGACATTTAAAAAAGTGGTTTTTGAGCTTCCACCTTTCAACTTAGGGATCCAAGAGCCTGCAGGGGAGTTAGGACTGCAAGAGGTGAGTCCCAGTGCCCTGGGGAGAGTTGGAGACCTGAACTCCCAGTGATTGAGTTTCTAGTGAGCTACTGGAGACACTGGACTGGGCGCAGGAGGTTCCACAACCTGGGCCCACCACTCTCAGCAGCCTTCTTTCAGTTCAGGAGTTGGAGACCACGCAGGAGGACTCTCGACCTGGTTGAGCTGGCCTGGGAAGAGCTTAAGACTAGCACTCACAGCAATTGAGTTCATATCCATCCCCCCAGGACAGGAGTCTGCACCCTGGAGGTTCGGCCAGCCCCAGTTCACCATGCCCACCTTCCAGCTCCCAATTTAGGGAGCAAAGAGCAGGCAGGGGAGTTGGGACAGCACTAGGTGAGTCCCGGTGCCCCGGGGAGAGTTAGAGACCTGCGCTCCCAGCATTTGAGTTTCTAGTGAACTACCCAGGACACTGTACTGGGCCCAGGAGATTCCAGGGCCTCAGTCCACTATGTCCAGAGGCCTTCTTTCAGTTCAGGAGGTGGAAACCATGCAGGGGGAAAATTTATTGCATTGACATCCCACATCAGGAAGACAGACTCAACACAAATAAAAAACCTGATGCTACAACTCAAACATCTAGAAAAAGAAGAGCAAGCAAAGCCCAAGGCCAAAAGAAGGAAGGAAATTATAAAGATTAGAGCAGAAAATAATGCAATAGAGACTAAGAAAACAGTACAAAGATCAATGAATCAAAGAGTTGGTTCTTTGAAAGAAAAAATAAAATTGATAAGCCCCTAGCCAACCTTGTTAAAAAAAGGAAAGAAAAAACTCAAATTCATGCAATAAGGAATGAAAAAGGTGAAATTAGTACAGACTCAGTGGAAATACAGAAGATCATCAACACTTATTTTGAAAACCTCTACTCTTATAGGTTCCATAGCACAGAAGAAATGGACAGATTCCTAGATACATATGAACTACCAAAGCTGGATCTGGAAGATGTAAAACTGCTGAATAACCCAATTTCTATTAATGAAATTGAAAATGTAATTGAGTCCTTGCCAACAAAGAAGCACCCAGGCCCAGAGGGATTCACTGCGGAATTCCATAAGAAATACAAAGAAGACTTAATTATGACACTCCTCAAACTCTTCAATGAAATTGAAAGGGAAACAATTCTTCATAAGTCATTACTGAAAGCAAACATTACTCTAATACCAAAACCTGAGAAAGACCCAACTAAAAAGGAGAACTGTAGGCCAATCTCCCTAATGAACATAGATGAAAAAATTCTCAATAAATATTGGCAAACAGGATGCAGTAAATCATTGAGAAGATTATACACCATGACCAAGTAGGATTCATCCTAGGAATTCAGAGATGGCTCAACATACATAAATCAATAAATGTAATCCACCATATCAATAGAGCCAAAAGTAAAGAAACACATGATCATTTCTGTAGGTGCAGAAAAAGCTTTTGATAAGATCCAACACTCATTCATGTTAAGAACCTTACAGAGAATTGGAATAGATGGTCTTTACCTCAATATGATAAAGCCCATCAATGAAAAGCCAACAGCCAGCATCATATTAAATGGCCAAAAACTGAAAGCCTTTACCTTAAAATCAAGTACAAGACAAGGATGTCCCCTATCACCACTCCTATTCAACATAGTAATGGAAATACTAGCCAGAGCAATTATACAAGAGAGAAAAATAAAAGGAGTAAAGATAGGAAAAGAGGAAGTTAAATTATCATTATTTGCAGATGACATTATACTTTACATAGAAGACCCCCAAAACTCCATTGAAAGACTCCTAGATGTAATAAACAAATTCAGCAGTATAGCTGTATACAAAGTCAATATTCATAAATCAACAGCATTCCTCTACACTAACAACAAAAATACTGAGAGAGAAAGAAGAGAAGCTGCACCCTTCACACTAGCATCCAAAAAAATGAAATACTTAGGAATTCATCTCACAAAAGAAGTAAAAGAGCCATACAGGGAAAATTATAATACCCCAAAAAAGTAAATCAAAGAGGACCTCAGAAAATGGAAAGGCATCCCTTGTTCATAGATAGGAAGAACAAACATTGTAAAAATGGCCATTCTCCCAAAATTACTATACGGATTCAATGCAATACCAATCAAAATACCACTAACATACCTCATAGATCTAGAGAAATCACTCCTGAAATTCACCTGGAACAAGAAGAAACCTAGAATAGCAAAGCCAATTCTAAGTAGCAAAGGCAAGGCAGGATATATTACAATCCCTGACTTGAAATTATACTACCAACTACTGTAATAATATCAACATGGTACTGGAATAAAAACAGACCTGAAGATCAATGGAATAGATTGGAAGATACAACCACAACCATAAACTCACTCAACCAACTTATCTTTGATAAAGGGGCCAAACATGTTCACTGGAAGAATGACAGTCTCTTCAACAAATGGTGCTGGAAAACTTGGTTATCCATATGCAGAATACTAAAGCTAGACCCATGCCTATCACCATCTACTAAACTAAAATCTAAGTGGATCAAAGATCTAAATATTAAAACAGAAACACTAAATCTGTTGGAAGACAAAGTAGGTAAAAATCTCGAAGATATAGGGTTGGGTAGAGAATTCATGAACAAGAATAAAACCACATGGCAATACTTCCCAGAATCAATAACTGGGACCACATCTTATTAAAGAGTTTCTGCATGTTGAAAGAGATTTTGAGCAGAGTGAAAAGAAAACCCACAAATTGGGAAAAAATCTTCATGGATTATCCCTTAGACAAAGGACTTCTGTCTAGAATTTATAAAGAATTTAAAAAAATCAGACCCTCGAAATTCAAAGACCCAATCCAAAAATGGGCATCTGAAATGAATACACAGTTCTCAGATGAAGAAATATGAATGGCAAGTAAATACATGAAAAAATGTTCATCATCATTAGTCATTAGAGAAATGCAAATTAAAACCACAATGAGATTCCATCTCACCCCAGAAACAATGGCCATAATAAAAAAAATCTACCAACAACAAATGCTGGAGAGGCTATGGGGGAAAAAGGAACTCTTCTGCACTTTTGGTGAGAGTGTAGACTGGTGTAACCACTGTGGAGGTCAGTCTGGAGATTCCT
Organism: Dolichotis patagonum; assembly: GCA_004027295.1. Taxonomy (NCBI): domain Eukaryota; kingdom Metazoa; phylum Chordata; class Mammalia; order Rodentia; family Caviidae; genus Dolichotis; species Dolichotis patagonum. The sequence goes on along the minus strand of PVJX010035121.1, from coordinate 8,272 downwards.
CAAAAAGCTATGTTTGGAAATCCCAATTTACCCAGCTATTCTACTTCTAGGCATATTCCCAGAACTGGAAACCTCATACCACAGGGATATATGTGCACCCATGTTTACAGCAGCACAATTTGTAATAGTCAGATCCTGGAAACAACCTAAGTGCCCATCAACTGAGGAATGGATAAAAAGGTTGTGGTATTTTTACACAATGGAGTACTACTCAGCTATAAAGAATGATCACATTGAGATATTTATAAATGAATGGAAACATCTTGGGACCATACTCATAAGCAAAGTAAACCAAACTCACATGTGTAAATACCGTATAGTCTCTCTAGTATGAGGTAAGAGTATATAAGATTTTATGGTAATCATGATTCCCCATTTCATTGCTTTGAAGCCTTTCAATGTTTTCATTCATCAGTTGGAATGGTTTTATTCTGCTTTGTTTGACTTTATTATGCATGATGGTATGAACAGCTGTTTTGAAGAAAATAAAACATTATGGCAACCATTGCTGATTTAATGTCATCTTGCTTTGAAGTCCTACCATGCTTTTGTTCTTCTATTACCATTGGTTTTACCATGTTGTGTCTTATTGGGATTTTAATATATGTGATAGTATAAATAATTTTTTATTGAAAATGAGATATTATAGTAGCCATTGCTCATTCTCTATTATTTGGTTCAGAATGCCCTGTAATTCTTTCATTCTTTGAATGGTTTTATACTATTTTGTTATTTTGATATTATTATATTTGTTACTAAACTCAACTATAGCAGAGAAAGAGATATTTTGATAGCTACTGCTACTGCCCAGTTGTCTTATTGTAAAGTGCTGTGTTGCTTGTGTTGTTCTTTTCTGATCTGCTTTGTTCTTCCCACTTTTGTTTTATTCTCTTTAAAAATAAAAAGTGATTTTCATGTTTATAACAAAAGATTAATGGAAGAAACAATTGTGATATTTTTACAATTTGTATTCCTACTTTGCCATAAAGAAGGAAAATCTTGAGTCAGTTATAGAAAACAGATGTACCTTCAAGGAAAATATAACATAACTACAAGCATAAATGCTTATGGTACCTCCAGTATGAGAAAAAATACATAAAGAGCAAAATAAAAGATAATAGGATGCAAGAAATGGAGTGAGAGGTGAGGAGTGGAAGAAAGAGGTTAAGAAAAATACTAGACCAGTTATGTTTGTGGAATGAGTCTCCACAAAGAGAGTAGTCAGTATGTAATGCTAGTATGTACTAAAAAATAAAAACTGAAACATTAACTTTTGTACCTATCAAATATAAACTCATATATGTGTCTTCTTGTTCATTTCAGTGAACAGAATTTGGGTTTATATGTATTCATGAGCATATACATATATGTATACATATCAATATAATGTACAATGTATAGATATCCATAATTTCTCATTAATTCATCAATTTCTCTGTCACTTTTCCCATTTTCAAGTTTGTGAACTCTCAAAAAATTCTTGACTCCCATTATTCTTAATATGATTACTAATCTGCCTCATCCATTTTCTTATTCTCCAGTAGAAGTACTTCCCAGCGTGGGTCAACTCTTTGGTTCTTCCCACCCTTGTCCCTTTATTGCTCACATTTTTGAGAGGTACTCTGCATTAAATGTGCTCTCTTGCAAACCACTGACTAATATGCAGTCATAAATTTCTTAAGGTGTCCTTTTTTGTGGAAGAAAAGCTACAGTATATTTTCAGTATACATAGTACTTATAGTACTTTTGCTATCTTCTAATTTTTCTCTGATTCTTGTTAACCTAAATTTAGTTGTCTTTGCCTCATGAATCAATTATTTGAATCAATCTCCATGATCTTTTATAATTTTTAAGCTATCTCTGAATATATGGGGTCCTGCACGAATTCTATGTTCTAGATACTCTAGTTCTGACACTGTCTATTCTCATGGGTCAAATCTGCTGCCCATACTTTCAGTACAAGTTTTATTTCTTAGATTTTCTTTTGGTACCTTTTTATGGACTTTAATTGTTTGCTACACAGGACAGTCATATGTTCTAACTATATTTTTAAGTATATTACATTTTTGAAACTTTTTCATTATTACATGTTTGTGGGGAGTTGGTAATAGACACAATACATCTTAATTCCCCGTTTTCATCCCCTATTCCTTCCATGATCCTATCACCATCTAAACACCCCAGCACTGAACACATGAGACTTCTGGAAGTCACTGATGATACAAGCCATAGCAATGGGCAACCATGACACTCAATGCAACATGGATGACTAAAGACCCAGAGCTTCATGAAGTGTCACCCTGCCAAATCAACAACCAAGTCCCACTGAGATGTTTTCTGATGACCAGAGTAATGGGTGGTAGATGGTAGTTATCAGTATCAGCGAGAAACACCAGCCAGTCACAGAAGTATTGATTGTAATTTTTATGACTATATCCTTCCCATTTTGTTTATATATTTGTGCATATTAACACATCTGTTAAGTGATATCTTTGTTTTCCTTCTTTGTAGCATAATGTTTATTGGTTCTTAAGCTTTGTTAAGTCTGCAAGATAATACATAATTTAATGTATTCAGAAGAAGAGTGGGACCACCCAGAGAAATAATGTGTTTGCTATTCTAGGAGAGAGTTAGTGTGTTGTCTTTTCTATGCAGGAAACTTGTGCTACATTCAATGTAATTAATTACTTTTCATTGTAGTTGGAAGTTAAGTATTGTTTAAGGAGATGCATCTGTTTGTCAAGTTTAGAAACAGTGAACTCTGATCACTCACTGTTATATTTCAATTTGAATAAGAAGCACCAGAGGGAATTACTAAATTACATTTGTGTTTGTGAAAGATTGACACATATGCCAATCACGTGAGTTTTGATGACCAAACATGGATTGGAAGGCACAGAATTCAAAGGGGAAAAGGAAGTGGTACTTTTTTGTTTTTTTGTCTTTTTTATTTTTTAATTTTTTTTGCACTACTCTTCACCATTGGTTTTGGGCGCTGGTCTCTAGTTTCTTCAGCATCCTAGCTCAGACTCCTGAGCTTTTCCATGCAGACTCTTTGGCTTTCTGATAGAGACTCACACAAGTGACCCTACTGTGAGTTTTCAGGCTCCCAGCTCTGGCTGCTCCAGGATCCTCTGGGTCAGCATCACACACAGAGGGCCGTGCTGGAATCTCCCACCTATGATCCTACAGATGGCCTGTGATTCTTCTACTTCTGATCCTGTAAATCAACCTAATAAATCTTTTTGTATAATCATGTTTTTTTAAAAATCAATTTTGTTTCTATAGAGAAAGTTACCAAGGGATCAGTGGCATGAGAATACTGTGGTGCCTCCCTTAATGAACTTAATGCATTTCATAATTTTGACCTGGAATAGAGTTTATCATAAACAGAATCAAATTTCCCCATCAGGTTCAGTATTCATAAAACCTCTGAACCCACACTAATGCAGCTGAAAACAGATTTTCATTGGAAACTGAATCAAATTTTTCCCAGAGAGTTCACTCTAAGCACAGCTATTCCATTCTGAAACATATGTATTTTTAACCACAGTAATATTTTTTAAAAAGTACCGTACAATACAGTGTGATGTGGAGAACACTAATCAGACTTAACTCATAATTAGTCTGCATGTATTTGCCACCTTCTTCAGGGCTGTACACTTCTTCCCATGATGCTTGCTCTGCACTTTCTTTGGAGCTGCGCTAGATCAAATAATATTGTATGTGCTAAATAGCTCGCCAAAATTCTCTTTAGAGCAGTGTATAGTTCAGGCTGGAAATGTGGTCTCAACTAGAGGAAGCTACAATCATATGCGAGAACACAGACGATGTCTACATTTATGTTCCTGTGGGAAGATGATTGTGATCCTGTTTATCACCCAGCATGGAGTTCATGAAGTGAAGCACACTTTTTCCAAATATTTTTAATGACACTAATGTTTGTGAACCAAAGTGTTCCTTTACATGAAAGGATACTAAAGAGACTTGAGTCATTTTTATAGATTGTGACGGAAAAATATCCTTACTTTGTATTCTAAAATTCTGTTGATCAGTTTTTTATTTTAGGTTGGCTCTTGCTTTCTCTGTATAATTTCTTCAGCCTGTGTTAAGTGTTCTCAATTAAAACTCAAATTTAGCACAATTTTGTTTAATGTGGTATAGTAAGTCAATATATTTTTATGCTTACAGTGGGATCATGAGACCTGGCCTCAATGCCATTGTGGGACCTCCAGGTTCAGGCACATCTGTGTGAGTATAACAGAAAGTATAGGTCAGCCATGTTAGTAGTTTTAGTATCCTTTTAAAAAATCACTGTTACATGAGCTAGGATTGGTTCAGTATTTTCTGTGCACATATGATCTGGCCCTGGGTGCTCTGGATAATGTTCAGTTAGGTCAGCTTGTGAAAGACTCCAAGTCTTATTGGTCATGTTTACTACTAGAATATTATAAAGTGCTTGGTTTTCAGCAGGCAATATAATGAACCAGTGGAGCATGAAACTAAATGGATAATTGAAATGGGACTGTGTCACATGTTTTATGTATGGTCATGAGTGTTACATGAAGAGCACATTGCCTGGACTGGAACCTCGAAGTTCCAATACCAGAAAGATAATTTAGGAGGTCTGTGCCTGATAAACAAATGACAACATATTTTTATTTTGGGGGGCTTTCATGTATCCTGTAATGAACATATACATTTAGATAAGTCATAGGATATCTACATTAGATACTTTTCTGACTTGAGCAAAAAAGATGATAAATATGGCCTGTGTGATAGGGATAGAAACCCCAAAATATGTCTATCCTTTTATAGGTTGTTAGACATCTTAGCTGCAAGGAAACATCCAGAAAAATTCTCAGGAGATGTTTTGATACATGGAGCACCTTATCCTGCTAATTTCAAATGTTATTCAGGTTATGTGTCACAAGTGAGTATTACTGGCTTTGCATCTTAGATTTCCCATTTTATATGGGCTAGTGTCTTGGTTTATAGCATCCAGCTGATCACAAAACCTTCTTATAGAACTAAGTATCCTGAGATCAGATTTTAATAATTATCCATCAGATTTAGTGTCGTCTTAAATGAAGATGCAGAGCAGATATGGACTGTGACCTTTGTAGTACAGTGATGTTCATTGTGTCAGGTATATCAATTCTGCATGTTCTAGTGTTATGCTACTCCACTTTTCTTACTCCCCTGAAGCTGTCCTTGCCAAGTCATTGTAGAAAGAAGTCTGAAAGTTCTTGCTGTATCATGAGACAGGAAAAAAAGACAAAAACAGGTAGAAAGAAGACATGGAAATTGATATTTTAAAATTATGCTTAAATCAAAATTATACTTTTAAGAAAACATGCAGCAAGACAAGCTTTTGTTTCCTTGCTTCTTTAGGCCGCTTCAGCTGGTGCACCCTTCTTAGTTCTTCTGAAGTAATGTTAAATTCCATTCTACAATAGTTTATTAAATGCAGGGTATTGGACCTTCCCCTTTCACCTGCAAGTTACCTATCCCTCCAGCCTATCAAAAAACAGCCTTGGCATCAGACTTTCTTAACTTGAATCACATGCACTGTATCCTGAGAGACAGTGAAAATGTACATTGTAGATCACTTACTTTGAAAATGCACCTTTCCTCTAGCTTGAAACATCTCTCAAATCTTTGAGTGTGTGAACCTCCTTTAAGAGTCCAGCTTACATTCTAAAAATATCTTATTTATGCCTGTTTCTAATATTTGCTGAAAATCCTGTTTCTGCAAGGGAATCAACAAAACACTAATCATTTATAAGAAAGCAAGGCAATCTTAATGGCTGTACTCTCCTTGGATGTGTAAATGTGGGGGAAATTTATTCCAATGGGATCTGCAGTACTCTTAACACATAGTTACTGTAATTCATAGAATTGAAGTAGCTAGAGCTCTACTTTGGGTGTGTTATGTTCTTGAGTTAATGTATGTGTTCTAGGATTTTGGGTGAGTTTAGAAAAGACTCAGTTTGTCTCACTGAAATACTATTTGCCTTAAGGATGATGTCATGATGGGCACGCTGACAGTGAGAGAAAACCTATGCTTTTCAGCAGCTCTTCGGCTTCCCACAACCATGACTAATCATGAGAAAAATAAGAAGATTAATGAGGCCATTCAAGAATTAGGTCTGGATAAAGTGGCAGATTCCAAGGTAATGTGATTAAAACGTAAAAATCATAGCCACATAAGACTTCACATTTGTGAAAAATATTTCCTTAGTTTTTTTTTTAATGTGGTTAAAGTGGTGCTTTCTATAGAGAGTAGAAAAGTATGTAGTAACTTCATAAGGACATTTAAATTAAGCTGGAAAAATTAGTTAAAAATGGTTTGATCCTGGGGCAGAAAAAGCTCTAGGAAAGAAACCTGTTCCTCATGTAGAGGTTTAAAATGATCCTCACCCAGCTTCACTGTTCTGGATCATTTGATAATTTGGCACTGATTTTTCTACTTGTGCTTTTCTCTTTTCAAACTTAGAAATTCATCTCTCTCCCTTTGTTCCATGGAAGTTTGTGCTGCTGTTTTTTGGAGTTTCATTTCTGGAATTGATAAAAAATGAGTTGCATGGAGTTTACTTCAGCATATTTTACCTGGTGTAATTCTCAGGATATATTTCTTTTTTTTTTTTTTTAATCGGTACCAGGGATCGAACTCATGACTGCCTGCTTGCAAGGCAGGTGCTTATGCCGCTGAGCTAAATCCCCAGCCCCTCAGGATATATTTCTATGGCCTTTCCTCTCCTTTCCCCCCATGTACATTACTCCTTTATTCTCTTTTTCCCCCCAGACTCTTCACTGTGAGGCTCATTTTCAGGATTTAGAAATAGACTTGTGGCCAAAAGTAAAGAGAGAGTGAGACAAAGAGAGAGAGACACAGAGAGAGAGAGAGACAGAGACAGAGAGAGAGACAGAGAGAACAAAGTAACTCCCTATTTTGAGGGTTGTGTAGATCCATGAATGCAAATCAGAGCAGTGTCCTTTTCAGTTGAGAACCCCCTATAAAAGAAATTTTGAACAGATATTTGGGGTTTTAGGGGAAAATGAACAATTTGGATAATAATGGCTGTTATGGATTAAAAACTGGTGGTCAATTTAACACCAGCTGAATTAAATCAGTAGGACACTGAGCATAGATGTTCCACCTGAGGAAAGTTGCCAGCATAAATAAAGACATAGAGAAGGAGAAGCTATGCATTGAGGCATTGTGGGTTGTCCTACGTGTAGCTGTTTGAGCCATTGGTTTTCCTGGAGGAGCTCTGGTCCTTACATGGAGCATTGCTTCCTGGCTCCAGGAAAGACAACATGTGCTGCTTAATTTCCACGATGAACTCTTTATGCTGGCTTCCTGTGATTATCATCTGAGGAGCTCAGGACCTCTGTGTCACTGAGGATGACTGCAGTGCTTTTCAGGACAGCCCTAGTCTTTGTTTTGAGTGTGACTTCTTGGCTCCAGTGTAGAACACTCAACCTACCAGCACAGCTCCTTCATCCTGCTGACATAGACTTTCTAGCTTCCACCACTGACCCATGAGCCTTCCCAGCATGGATCCCTAAAAGAAACTGGCGTGAGTCCTTGTCATGGGCTCTAGACCTCCAGTTGGACTTGTGAGTGGCATTGTCATGGGCTTTAGGACTCATACAGGACATTGCTGTGGGATTCAGTCCTTGACTGAGTATTCTAGGTCTTTAGTGTTGTGGACAGATTTCCTGCACTTTCTGTGTTAGCCCTGGGGGATCATCATAAAATAATTATATGAATTCCATGTCCTGATTCTAATTGTTCGCCTCACAAACCCTCACATTCCATAAGCACAATGGTTTATGCTTTAACCTGGTATGACATCCTCTACTTCTGTCACTTAAAAATAAGGGTTTTGCTAACTGTTGCTTCACATGACACTTGCTGAAAGACTTTTGTGAACTCTTCCAGTTTAGAAAATAGCCCTGCTATGCTACCATTTACCATTTAATTTCTAATTATGAATGATTCATTTTTCCTTTCTTTTGGGCTCTATATTTTACTTGATTTTTACTTTCCCACCAGGTACTTCCTTTTACTCAGTTTTTTTGTCTATTTATTGTTCTATATTAAACTGTGGGATTCTCAGGAAAAACATTGAAAGAAGTTACTGACTTCTTAAAATTCATATGATATAACTGGTTGAAATACTTATAATCTTTGACTTTTTATGATATTGTAAACATGAACTAACATAAATTCAGAGAAAATAATCTACTTACTTCATTGATA
>PVJX010035120.1:0-18454 GCA_004027295.1 Dolichotis patagonum | reverse complement strand
AAATCTGTTATGATTGATAGCATCAAGTCTAAGAGTATAGGCAACTACACTGAAGATGACAAGATTCACTAAGATACCCACTCTGGTTTGATTATTACTTGCTTTTGAAGTCTTATAATGTCTCCAATGCTTCATTTTTATTAATGTTGTTATATACTGCTGAGACATCATGGTAACCATTGTAGATCACCTAGTATTGCGGTTTTCTGTGACTTTTTGCCTCATGCTTTTCTAGGAATTGTTTTGTTTTATCTTGCTTTGTTTTGTTTTTACCTCTAATACAGAAAGGATAGATAGACATGTAGAGACTCATGCATGTGTAGAGCTTATAAACAGTTTATAAGAACCAACTATATAACACATGTTGAAATGAACAACTACTTTGAAGAAAAAGAGACACACTACAATACCCAGTGCTGATTCCATAATGTCATGATGTGAAATCAAGCAAAACTATCACTTTTTGTTCAAAGTGATTTTAGCTTGCTTTGTCTTGTTTAAGTTCAACACACATGAAGGTATGGACAGCTGTTTTGAGGAGAATGAGAGATACTATGACAGCCATTCTTGGCTTCCCTAATGTCTGGTCTTGAAGACCTGAAATGCTCTCCTAATCCTGTTGGATCAATTCCATACTACGTTGTTTCATGTGAACTCCCTGTATGTGACAATATGGACAACTATTTGGAAGAAAACAAGAGTCAATATGATAGAGAGTGAATATCTCCGACTGTCTAGCTTTGAAATTTATGTCACTTACATTGCTTTCTTGTGATCTGCTTTGTTCTGTTTTGTTGTGCTTAATTTTACCCTTTTGATATAATTGCATGTATATTTGAGTGGGTAAGATGGATGACCATATTGCTGTTTTTGTCAGATCGTGGAGCAGAACTCTTAACAGTCTCACTGTTTGAATGTCTACTTTACATGTTTTAACTTTGTAATTTGAACAACTATTTCCAAGAAGTCAGTATGTCATTTGTCAAGTAATAATTTCTTAGGATTTTTTGTTGTTGTTCTTTTCCTTTTTTCCTTGGAATTCTGTATTGTTGCTAACCTTTATTCTGTTTTGTTTTGTTCTGCTTTTTTCTCTTTAAATAAAATTTTTAAAAAAAGAGAATTCTGACATCCATACGAGATGGAAGCACTATACCTCAAGTAAAATAATTGGCTCTAGATTTAAAGTTATGTGTGCTGGTGTGGTAGAGACCACCACTTAACTACTGGAAAGGGAAGAGCTTAAAGAAATAAAACTGAAATGTAAGCTCTATTTCAAGATAAGCCTGCAAAACAAACTTCCAAAAAAGCACAGAAGATAAAAATCTAACACTAAGAACTACCACTAAGAACTACCAAAAAAAAGATAAATTGACTCCTGATAAAAATGAACACAGAAAAAGTCAAAAATAACTTTAAAACAAATAAGTATATTAATAATTCTTAAAGCTAAGAAATACATAAAACAAAACTAGGGAAAAGGGGAACAAGAATAGGTTGATAAAAAAAGAACAGATTATAAAACCTAGAATCAAAAAATAGTGATAACAGTTTTAAAACAAAATAGAAAACTTGTAGGCTATACACACTTACAGAGAGAATTATTAATTCAGAAGATTTCACCCTGGGCCACCGTAGAATAATCACAACATAAAAAGATAAAAAAGCGATTATTAGAAATAAAAGATGTGTTGATACAGAAAAATATAGTCAATTTGGAGTTCAAGAAGTAGAAGAAATAAGTACATATAAAAACTGCACAGAACTATGGTTAAGAATGTTCTAAAATTAAACATATAATTTTCTAGATGGAAAATGTACATCATGTTACCTGGAATAAATATATTTAAATTATGCGAAGACAGCACAGTGACATTGAAACAGAACATAAAAAATACAATTTTAAAAGCCACCCTAAAGATATATTCCCTCCAAAAGAACCAAAAATGGATTGACAGTATACTCCTCAACAGCAGCAGCAGCAGCTGTTGAGACCACCATTTAACTACTGGAAAGGGAAGCGCTTAAAGAAATAAAACTGCCTGAGCAGTGGTGTGCAACAGTGAATCAGAGACTTTAGCACCAGAAGAATTCATCCAGTGGAACCTTATTTGGCAGAAAGAGCAATAGGTCCATGGGTCTCGTTTACTGAATGCCCACAAGATCATACAGCTACACAGAACTAAAACTAAGAAGAAGACAAGAGATAGACATATTCATATTAATACATTTAACAGAATGTTCTCTAGCTTTCAGTATATTTTTTATCATCCTAGATGAAGATAAATTCTTGGTTTATATCTTCTTAATCATGAAATACTCATTAACATACTGTGAGTTTCAGCAAATCTATAGCATACTTTGTAAGACAAAAGAGTAATATTTTGCAGGAAAATGAAAGTGGCATCTTCAGCAATATACATTTGTTCATTTCAAAATAATTTATGCATTTTAGTATATGTACAAATAGAAAAAAATACTTCTTGACACATATTAAATTTATATTTTGATGAGTAGAAGGATATTATATGTGCCTTTGCAAGCTCATAGAAATGTTTTATCTACACAGGCAATGTAATTCAATGACTCCTTTACATTACATGAGGTCATCTGAATACATTATAGTTAAAGATCTCATAATACTTGATATGTACCCACTGAGTTTTAACTTTATAAAGAAAAATACCATGAAATCTCAATAGTGCCATTTCTATATTGTTTATATTAAAGAATGTTTCTTGTTTCCTTATAGATATTTAAAAGTTACCCAGTGAGATAACAACTTGATTTTATCCTCTTAGAAACAGATTTAGCATGTGTTAAAAATGAATTCAGTGTGTATTATATACTTCATTCAAAGTTATATTTTAAAAAAGAATTAGATAATTCTTTAAGAGACCTACATAATCACTAGGAATTTTCTAAAACAAGAGCAAGCATGCTATACAACTCTTTCTTAATCTTTTTTATTTTAAAGAGAATAAAACAAAACAAAATAGAATAACGCAAATCAGAACACAACAATGCAAGCAACACAGGACTTCAAAATAAGACAACAGGATATCAAAAGTGGCTACCATAATGTCTCTTGTTTTCTTCGACATAGTTATCCATAGCTTCACATACAAACTCTTAATTTTCTCCCAGAAGAATTTACTATTTTGTATCATCAACTGTATATTAACTATGGAAAGAATACTAACAATGATAGGATATTAATTAAAAGGAAATGATATTTTTAAAAATTGGGCATCAAATATTTCAGAAGACTTTCAGGGTGTATCAGCTGCTGTTTGATTTTAATTAAGCCAAGACTTTCTTTCCAAATGAAACAAAGGCACTATTTTATAAAAAGTTGTGCCTAAGAAATTTGGCTTTGGAAAAGAGCACCACGCCCAGCATATTCCAACTACGTTCAGTATAGCCTTCAGGCCCTGATCCTAGCCAGATGGCAAAGTCAGATAAAAGAGGAGCTAAGTGCACCACGTTGAGTCTAGTCACCCTAGGAAGATTAACTAGTGGGCAATTTGTAACACCCACCTGAACTGAATCAACATGGTGCTGGGTGTGGATGGCCTGCCTGAGGACTGTTGCCAACAGCATTAAAAGAGAACTGGAGGAGAAGATGGTGTGTTGTTGATTCTGCTGAGAAGCTTGTCACACTGGCTTTCCTGATATGAACTCAGCAGTTCTCACCACTGGAAGATCTCGGGACCTTGCTGTTGCTGGAGATACCTGCAGTTCTTTTCAGGGGAGCTCTGACTCTTGAGTGTCACTTCCTGTCTCCAGTGCCGATCCCTCAGCCTGCTGGCACAGATCTTTCATCCCACTGGCACAGACTTTCTAGCTTCTACCACTCACCTTTGGGTCTTCCCAGTAAAGATTTGTGAAGCAGACTTGCATGAGACATTGTCATGGGATCTAGGCTTCCAGCTGGACTCGAGGAGGACATTGGCATGGGCTCTAGGTCTCCAGGTGGACTCATGCAGGACACTGCCATGAGATCCAGGCTGTCAGTTGGATTCTTTGGGGTCTCTAGTGTGTGGACTGATCTCCTGCACTCTATTACGTTTGACTCTTTGGGTGACTATTACAAAATAATCTTATAAATCATGTGCTCTGTATTAAATTGTTTCCCTTGCAAACCCTGACTACAACATCACCTTTCTGAGCCATCTGTGTTCATGGCTAGCCTTTCATCACAGTACACACAGGTCCTGAGGTGCACGGTGACTAGTCTTTCCCACATGAGCTTCCTATCAGGCCCTTTCTCCCCAGTCATATCAGTCATCACACAATTTCTCATGATTCGGATTTTTGTCCCCACAGGGTCTAGGTACATGTATAAGCTAACCTCTTGCTTTTCACCTACCCACTCCACTAGGCCCTGTAAGAATTTAGAGAAATCCCTGACACTCTCAATCTCTTTTCTGAGCATTCTTTCCTACTGCTTTAACTCACTGCTTCTCAACTCTGGCTGCACTTCAAAATTGCCTAGACAAATGTTTAACATTCCCAATGGCCAGGCCTCACAAACTCATCTCCAATTTCTGGGCCTCCTCAGGTTTAAAGCTCCCTCATGATTCCACTGTGCAGCCAAGGGTAAGAACAACTAGGCTATGTGCAACCAGGCTGCACTCCAGAGAAAACTCCCTTGGGGGACTACTTCTCTCCCATGGCTCTGGCACCATTGGGTGTAGAGATGAGGAGACAGCTTGTTCCTCCATGCCACCTCCAGAACACTCAAGCTCTCTTTCCCCAAAATCTGGCTTTCCAAATCTCCAGTAGTTTCTCAGACATACCAGGACCTCTTGCATGTTTGTTCCCTTGCACTTGGGTTTGTACTCCACAGTGAAGCTTTATATCCCTCACCCATCTAAAAAGAAAGGTTCTCTTGTTTGTCTCATTTCACTGGGCATTTCACCCATTTCATGAACTTTCTTGGTCCCTCTAAGCTTAAAGGTATAATAAGATGTTTCTTCCACAGTGCTTTCCCCTCATATGGTATTTTAGTGCTCATAACATTGCTAACAAAAAGTACTTGCTATTATAAGGTGAGCAGCTAGTGTAACAAATAGGAAAATTTTGAGCATATGAGTTTAGAGTAAGTCCCAATTCATCAAAGGTGGTGCTAATACAAAACTTAAAAGATACTACTTTGTACCCCAAAATTATTTTCTTTATTAAATATAATTACACTAAAGCCATGGCTCTGTCACAACTGCTATAGAAATTTGGCATGAAATCAATGCTAACACAAAGGAAGTTAATTATGAGTACCAAAGGGTCTCTTGCCAGAGAACTGACCTACAAAGCAAGCACAAACTCTGAAGATGACATTTTACTCAATTTATATGCACACAGTGAGCTAATAAGTTTAATTTTCACTTTACCACTGCTCTATCTGAAACAGTTTACTCTAATTGCTTTTTTATGTAACGAATCAGACTTTTAAAAAAACTATCTCCTCTGACTTGAGTCAAAAGACCATGGCCTGGTTTCTAGTCTTTCCACTGGAAAATATGGAATCTAAATCATTTGATTTTTTTATGTATTCACTTGGTCCTTCTTGAACTCACCTAAAATATGAAAAACAAAAGATCTAGTTTTTAAAATTTATTCTTTTTCCTAACTTTGGGGCCCCATTTGTATAACCTAATCCAGATGTTCATATCACAGCCATGCTTAGTATAGCCAGCTAAAATGCATTTATGCTGAAAACCTATACCTCATATCTCTCACTTGATAAAATTTTACATATTTTGTCATATGTAGATAAATACGTGAATGTACAAGTTCATTTTTCTGACATAGGGTATCTAGAACTTGAAAACATATTACTGTTGACTGGCCACAGTTTTTTAAAATAGTGTTCCTTTGTAGGGAACATTTTCTTGTTTATTAACAACCTAGTCTTTCCCATTTATCAAGTTAAATTACATGAAAAATTTAGATCCAAAAATAATTCATAAATTTGATTTTAATCAGATCTACTAAGAAGTATAATGACTTTAATTGTCCCAGACTTTCTGGTTTCTCCCTAGGGCTCCTGGTGATGGCACTGCAATCTAAGCATCATTAAAGATGTCTCTAGACACAGACACATGTACTTTCCAAAGTTTGGGTGATGGTCCATATACAGCAAGGAACATTTTTTAAAACAGAGCAAAAGAAAAATCAGTTGAAGTGCTCTGTAATCAGATTTGCTGTGAGATGGTAGAGGCAACCTTGTCAGAAAACAAGAAGGTACATAAAAGGAAAGAAATGGGAAAATTTGAAATCCCAAGCTAATGTACAGTAAACTTTCATTTTAACTTTTCTAGAGAAACTATTGGTATAACATAAAATTTAACTTTAATCACACAATGTAGAAATGAGTTGACAGATAAGACTGATTTAGAATATTCTTAGCAATACCTTTAGGCTGGTATACTAATAGTGTTTCCAAACCACTAAGCCCTCAGGATATTAGTAGGTATTTTATAAATAAAAACATGAATTGCCAGGTTTAACATTACTGACCAGGTTTCCTTTTGTTTGCAGTAAGGGCAGCTTTTAGAGGTTTCACATGGACTATGAATCTCTCAGAGAAGCTAAAGGCCAGGAGCCCACAAGTCTGTGTAACCCCAGTACCCTATTAACATTTCCCAGAAACTGTTGCATCACAAGAAGTTTGGGAAAGATTATGGTATCCCATACAGATGGTTAGCATGTTTTTCCTAGAGTCAATATTAAGAATTTTCCATGGCTCAGAGACTAAATATAACCACATGTTTACTACCCAGGACTTCATATATGTGCCCCAGTTAAAGGGGACAAAAGGGAAAAATAAGAGGAGGAAAAGGGCCTGGCGATTTTCTGCCTACATTTCCTTCACACCTGTTCCTGTATTATCTTCTCCACAGTTAGGCAGCTGAGCTGGAGGCCTGGGCTGAGTGCTGGGCTCAGTGTTTACACTGTGCTAGGAAATCTGGTAGAGAAAGAAGCAGACTCATTTATTAACAGTGACTTGAGATTCCTAGTCTCCCTGTCAGATCCTTAGTCACTAAGCCCCAGTGTAAGCAGGAAGCCCACCTCAAGCGGCTCAGATGAGGACCGCTGATAGCAGTTGCACATTTCAGACTAGGAAGTAGCTATTGTCATTTGTGCAACAGTGGAAAGGAAGATAAGGAGGTAAGTTACAAAAGCCCTTTGGGACAGGTCTTCCGCACATTTATCCAGGTGGCTCTCAAGCCAAAGCTTGAAACTAGCAGCTGGCAGATAAGCTCCTGCAATGCCTGCTAATTTTGTCATGAGGGAGCCAAGTTTGCTGTCATTACAAACCAGGGGCTTCAATTCATCTAGGTCCATCCAGGTCAGTGATGGCAAACCTTTTAGTGACAAGTGCCCAAACTACAACCCAAAACTCACTTATCTATCGCAAAGTACCAACACTGTAATTAAACCTGGAGACAGGTTTTGATTTAGAAAAAAAAATAACTCATAGATTAACACTCTTTTTCTTAAAATAAAAACAAATAACATGCATTCCATAGGTTTGCCACCACCAACCTAGGACCTTTCACACAGTTAATGTCACAGTTACAAATGCAGTGGGACTTCTCTATTGTTGTAGATATTGACACTTAGATTCCAGTGATGAGAAGAGGAGAAGCCTAAAAACTGTAGTTAAGAAGCTTGGTCCTACTATTTACTAGCTATGCCACCTTGGTGATGTGTTTAAGCCCTGAAGGTTCCAATTTACTTCTCTGTAAGAAAAGGATAATACCAGTACCTACTTTATAACATTTTGTGAAGATTAAATTATGCACTGAAGGCCCAATATACTGTAGATGCACAATTAACATAGCTAATAATCTTGAATGAGCAAAAAATATAACCAAGGAAAGGCTCAGGGTGGAACTGAAGTCTGGCATTAGATAAACAGAAGGGACTCAATAATTGCTATATAATTAATCAATATCTCTTAAAGCTAATGGTGAATTCTGGACAAGGAGTTCTCACTTGTATATATGCAGGTTAAGAACTGAGCTATTCTCCAGGCCCAGCTTCTGCATCTCAGTCAAGAGAGAGAAGAATCGGCAGAGAGGTGGAGATTGCCTGATGGGGCCAAGTACCTGCAGAGGAGCTGAGACTGCTCCAGTAGCTGAGGGTGCAGGAGGAGATTTGCAACACACCCAGAGGAAGCTTTGGAGCACCACTCAAACCAAGGAAATAAAGAAAAAAATGACAAAAGGAAAGACCAAAAGGCAGGCTCAAATCACCAGCCCATCCCAAGAAAGCCTGGGAGCCATATACATAGAAGAAATTAGAAGCCATACACCTGAAATGACTGAAATGATATCAAATGAAATAAAGAAGGAAATAGGGGAAACTATGGAGAAATTCAAATTAGAAATAATTGCCCAGGTAAAAGAAGAAATGATAAAAGTAGTGAAAGAAATAGTGAACACATCTAGTGAAGACACAGCTAAAAAATTAGAGGAACAAAGCAAACAGATAGAATCCCTGAATGAACATTATAAGAAACAAACAGAATGCATAAAGCAGATTCAAAGAGATATACAGGAAATCAAAAATTCTATTGAAAGCTGTAAAAACTACCTCAATGAAACTGAAGATAGAATATCAGACCTCGAAGATAAGATCGCAGCTAGTGAACAGGAAAGGAAAGATATTTAGAAATTAAAAAAAAATCAGGAAATAACCATTCAACAGCTGCAAGATGATGCAAAGAAAAATAACATAAGATTAATAGAGATAAATGAAAAAGAAGGGGACAGCCAAAATGATATCAAGAGGATATTTACAGAAGTAATAGCTGAAAACTTCTCAAACATGAGAAGGAAACTGACATTTGGATTAGTGAAGCATATAGAACTCCAAATAGCCATAACCAAAATAAAACTACACCCAGACACATAATAATCACAATCCCAGAAACCCACCATAAGAACAGAATACTAAAAGCTGTTAGAGAGAAAAGACCGACCACTCATAAAGGAAAATCTAACAGAATCACAGCAGACTTCTCAACACAAACAATGAAGTCAAGAAGAGCATGGAGTGAAGTATTTCAGATCCTAAAGGTAAACCACTTCCAACCCAGACTTATGTACCCCGCAAAACTGTCCTTCAAAAAGGATGGAGAAATAAGATACTTCCATGACAAAGAACAGCTGAAGAACTTCATGACCACAAAACCAACCCTACAAGGAATACTGAAAGATATTCTAGATACACATAGGATAAACCCACCAAGCAAGGTAGACAATTAAATAGAATGGAAAGCTAAAGATACAACAGCAGAAAGATAACATGTAAATAATAAACCAATATATAACAGTGATAACCATTAATGTAAATGGCCTCAACTCACCAATCAAAAGAAACAGACTGGCAGAATGGATCAAGAAACAACATCCAACCATATGCTGTCTACAAGAAATCCATCTTACCCAAAAGGAAACCCATAGACTGAAAGTCAAAGGATGGAAAACAGTACTTCACGCAACAGGAAACCAAAAAAAAGCAGGAGTACCCATCCTGTTTGCAGACAATGTGAATTTCAGACCAAGAATGATTCAAAGAGATAAAGAAGGTCACCACATACTAGTTAAGGGAAAACTTCAAGAGGAAGAGATAATAATCTTAAATATATATGCACCAAATTCCAGAGCACACAGCTATACAAAGCAAATATTAACAGAAATGGAAAGTCAAATAAGCAATAACAAAATTATAACAGGAGATTTTAACATACCATTGACACAGAGGGACAGATTAACTAGACAGAAAATCAGCAAAGAAATAACAGAACTGAATCATACCTGTAAACAAATGGACTTGATAGATGTATATAGAATTTTCCATCCAACAACATCAGAATATACTTTCTTCTCAGCAGTCCATGGGACATTCTCTAAAACAGACCATATACTAGCCCACAGAACGTATTTAAGTAAATGCAAAAGAATTGAAATTATCCCATGCATGTTATCAGATCATAGTGCCATGAAATTAGAAATTAACAATAAAAGCAACTGTAAAAACCTCACAAACACATGGAAACTGAGTAATACACTCGAGCAACCAGTGGGTCACAGAGGAAATTAAAGACGAAATTAAACAATATCTACGAGCAAATGAAAATACAAACACAACATGGTATCTGCGTCTCATGGTTGAGTGAGTTGTAAATACCATCCAACTGTCTGACAGAAGACAAGCAAACACTACAAGTGGCTTCACTGACTTGATCTTGAGATGTACCACATGGAAAGTTATTGCTCTGAACCACCCAGAAGAATGAAGCAGACATTGAAACTATCTGTAGAGAGAGTTCCCGCATTTTCTACAGAAGTTAGAGTTTTTAAAGACAGTAACTTTCTTCAGCAGCAATTAAGGAAAGGAAAGTTCTGTAGCACTGCATACCACACTCTGCACATTTGTTGCTTCTCACATAGTAGCTCATGTAAATAAGGCAAAACTAGTTTACAGGTGAAACAGATTTTAGTGACACTCGCTCACTCCTGCTGCTTCAACTCATCATTCAGAGAACAATCACTACCCTAAAGAAAGCACCATGGGCTCAGAGCACAGCACTATCCCCATGTTAATGGCCATTTATTTTTTAGTTTATATGGAATTAACACAGTTCCTAAAATGCTAGTGAAAATATAGTCACTCAGACTGCATGCACTATATATAACCATGTCCCCCAACCCAACTGGACAGACACCCTTGCTATTCCTCTCTCTGTATGAAAACCAAACACAGCAGGGCACAATGGCACACACTTGCAATCCCAGCACTCCAAGAGGCTAAGGCAAAAGGATCCCAAGTTTGAGCCCAGCCTGGGTGATTAACAAGATCCTGTGTCTTAGTTACTTTTCTCATTGCTAAGACAAAATACCCAATACCTAAAATTAAGGAAGGAAAAGTTTATTTAACTCACAGTCGGTAGAAGTTTCAGTCCATAATTCGCTGGCTCCAAGGCAGAGTGGTGTCACAGAGAACAGTTCATGGCAGGCGGAAGGCAGCAAAGCAACAAAGGACAGCAACAGCTCTTTCTATCCCCTTATATCTTATCCAGACTACTTAGAGCGGGTAGCACTCATACCCTTAATCCTAGTGTTCTTGATCCTAGCATTGTGCCATGAATCAATTCCAGCATCACACACACTAGTTCCAGCCATTTCTGAAAAAGCCCCACTTATGACCTCATGAAGCTTTGGGGGCACATCTAGACATGAGCCATAATAGCCCATCTCAAAATAAAAGGAGTTGGGGGTGAGGTAACTAAGATGTAGGTCAGTGTGAATGCTATGGATTCAGTCCCCAGTACTCTTGAAAAGAAAAAGAAAACCACTCGCAACCCTCAGTAAACAATCTGCTAGTACGTGCTTGTTTGGTAGCTTACTGATGAACCTTTCTTCCACATGAGGCTGGGAGGCTGAATGGATGAGAAGAAACTAAATTGCGCTCTGCTTTCTTTACCCAGCTATTATCTTGAGAATCTGACAGACCAGATCTGTGCCGATCAGCCCCTGCAAGCCTTAATGCCACTAGCCTACCAAATGGTGGACAAAAATCCAATCTGTCTCCTACCTGTGATGGGCAAGGTCTCGGAGGAAGTGCAGGTGGTGGAGGCAACAATCCTGACTTAGTAGCTGAAAAGAAAAACACAAGCTATTAAGCACTACCCCCCAGGAAAGGACACAAAACCAAACCAAAACTGTGCTCAAGTAGTAACAACAATGGGAGTTGCATTCAACATATTTAAGTTTTTTAAATCTTTCTGAAGGCTTATTTTTCAAAAGTGCATGTTCTTTCTAATTCCTGTTTTATTTTCATCCTATCCAAACCCCAAATATTTACATAGGCTGCTATGATTAGGACAGGGTAAAATGCTAAAGAAAAGATACCTTTGGATTAAAAGAGTAGAACTCAGCATGAGAAAGACAGTCAACTCCTCATTATTCTGATGTTAATTATTTAGTTTCAGATAATCTAAATCAAAAGTCAGAGTCTTATCTCGCATTTTCCTGGTTCTCAGCATTACTGGGGATGAGCTCAGGGCACAGGAAAAGAAAAGGGAAGGAAGGAGCCCTGACCCAAAGGCAGCAATTTGGGGCCTGTGAGCACTCCTGCAGATGGGTCTGCCAGCAGCAGAGGAGGCCGAAAGCAACCACATGAAATGATTTCTTTATTTCAAAGATCTCAATTTCTTTTTGTTCTCCCTGGTCATTATTATCAGGGATAAGCTAATTGCTGTTTCTCAGTCTGGCAACATTTGAAGGATCTTTTGAAAGAAGGAAAGTAGTATCTAAAGTTATTTTCTTTATTTTGTGAGATACAGAGAATATTTGAGGTAAGCCAAGAGTATCTGAATTATAGTTTAACAATAAAAATAGTTGATATGGAAGTATAAATAAAATTCATAATCACACACAAGAAATTGGATTACACTCTGCCAAGTTAAACTGCGTTCTTTATAAACTCCTTAGAAAAACACCATGTCTATTGTAGTCTATTCATAAATCTGTAATATATGTGCTAATATTTTGACAGTTTTTAAAAAATATTATTATTATTATTATTATTATTATTATTATTATATTTTAAGGCACTGAGTGCCTTAAGAATAAATAATAACAATGTACAAGAACAGGAAAGTTTCTGCAAATCACTATTGGTCTGCCATAGCTGGATTAGACAAGATGGAAGATGGAATTTGTAACTCAGAGTAATGCCACAGAGCTGTTACTCCAAGCCAGTGCATGAATATAACACAGCCATATGGGCCTGTCCATGATTGTTCTCAGTCTGTCTTTCATTAACATTTATGAGATACATCAGAGGTCAAAACTCCACAGGTTCAACAGCCATCAATAACAAAGCATGCAGCATAAGAGAGTGCTGAAATGCTTCAGGAACTATCTATCACTAGGCTCCTACCCTACTGGTCCTTACAGACTGGGCCTTTAAATTATCAGTTACTTTAAAAATGAACAAGCAAAATCTGAGCACACTTCTAAGGGAAAGGCCAAACAACTGGACCAGAGTAAAGCGTGTTATTAGAACACTTTATTAATAAGAGAAGACTACTCAATAAATGATGAGCCATGTAATTAAGTGGACTTCTGCTTCCAGCCAAGATGGAACAATGTAGATCCAATTTACTCACCCATTTGAAACAAACAAAAACAAATAGGAAAACATATTAAAACAACAGCCTTCAAGATACTAGAACAAAACATATACAAAAGGGCTTTAAAACACCAGAACATCAGAGAAAAAAACAGTGGAGAGATAAAAAATAAAGGTGAGCTCTGTGACTATCTCTGCTCACTGTCTTGAGAATTGCTAGAAGACCTAGAAGATCTAGATTCAGGTCTGACTATGCCCTTCTTTTGCTATTATTTACTTTCTATTTGATTTTTAAAAGGAGAAATGTTTGATTTTTGAAAAAAATTGTGGGTATATTTCTAGATATACTTATGATAGGATAAAATTATATCATCTACAAATACCATTTATTGGGTTCATTAGAAATTGCCCCACATATGAAGGGGAAATGAGGGGAAATACTAAGACCATTTAAAATGGAATCTGGTCTCAGTTTCTTACAACTAAGCAAAATAGTGTCACGGATGTGTGTCCATTGTTCATTCTAAATCTTTTACGAGTTGGTACTGGTTATTTTCTTCATTAAATTCATCCACGATGGGGGAGCCAAAAATATAAATATTAACAGCTTTGTTTCTTCCTTTCAGTAACTTTACCAGTTTTTTCTCTTCTCATATACCTACCTAGAACATCTACTATACAGCTGAATTAAAATGGTGACAATGGATATGTTGGCCTTCTCTTGATCTCAAAGGGAAACATTTACTAGTTCACCATAAACTATGATATTTACCATAGGTTTATTGTAATATCCTCTAATATATTATGACATTTCCCATCTCTTCTGATTTTGAGATTTTTCAGGATAATTTGGTACAGAATTTTAATAAAAGCTACAACCTTATCCACTGAGATGATGGTATGATTTTTCCTTGTAATTTGTTCTGTGGTAAATTACATTATAGGTTATCTGACATTAAAGCATCCCTGCAGACTTGTGATAGTCTCAACTTGAAAAAAAAATTTATATCTGCTGCATTTAGTTAGTATTTTAAGATTTTTGTACTATATTCATGAGCAACACTGACAATCATGGTTTTCCTTTCTCAAATGATCTTCACTTATGCTTCACTCAGCTAGAAAACAGTTCCCTTATTTATATTTTGGGTTAGGTTTATATAATTGAAAATTTTAGCCAGGCATGGTGGTACACACTTGTAATTCCAGCACTTGGGAGGCTAAGGCAGGAGGACTGCCATGAGTTCAAGGCCAGCCTAGACGATATAGTGAGTTCAAGCCCAGCGTAAACTATAATAGTGACACTCTGTTTTTAAAAAAATGTCTCACAAAAAAGATTTGAAAATTTTCTCAAATAGGTAAAAGCTTGCCAAGAAAGCCACATGACCTGGAATTTTCTTTAATGTATTTTTAAATGATCCCATTTCTTTTTTATAGGGTCATTCAGACTAATTTTTAAATCAATTCTGATAAATAGTATTCCTATGTATACTTGTTCATTTGGTCTAAACATTCAAATTTACTAGTATAACGGCTTTTCTATCCACTTACTATCATCTTATTTCTGCATGTGTATTTATCTTTTTTCACTACTCAGGGTGTTTGTGTCATTATGTTAGCTTTCCTTCATTAATCTCACTTGGTATGTATCAGTTGATTGCTCTTCTCAAAAAATAAACTTTTTAACTTTTTAAAGCATCCATATTACATGATCACTTTCTGATTCATCAGTTTCTTTCCATCTGTTATTTGGGTTTGTACTGTGATTCCTTTCCTACTACCTTAAATTGGTTGCTTAGCTCATTTGTTTCTACATGGTTCTTTCTTTTTTATTTTTTACTAGAGTTTGAACCCACAGCTTTACAGTGAGCTACATCCCTGCTCCATCCACTGTTTTTGGTTTTTTGTTTGTTTGGTTTTTGAGACAGGGTCTCACTATGTAGTTCAGACTGGCCTCAAACTCCTGGCAATTCTCCTGTCTCAGCCTCCTGAACTGGGATTACAGTGTGTGCCACCATACCTAGCTTCTAATTTTTTGCTTGTTTTTTGACTTTTATTATTACATCTTTGTAGTACATAATAATTACATCCCCTATACAGACTTGGTACATGTACACAACACATTTCCATTTTTTTCCACTGCCCTCCGCCGCCTTTTGTTTTTCCAGCATCAAATTCACTTATTAATCTTATAGGACCTTATAAAGCTAATTACCTTATATACAGTTTGAAAATCAGGCTAATAAGCCAAAGAACATATAAAACATGTAAAACAATTATACTAATAAGTCAAGGTACACTTTTAGATACATTGTTCACACTGAATTATAATACCTCCTTTTCTCTATTTCTTCCTGTTATCTTTTATGTCATACTTTTTTTTCATATAAGAGAAACCATGCAATATTTACTCTTATGTGTCCAAGTTATCTCACTTAACACTATAGTTTCAAGGTACATCCATTTTCTTACAAATGACTCAAGTTAATCCTTCTTTATGGCAGGGTAGTACTCTGATCTGTATAAATACCACATTTTAAAAAATATTTTCTTTTCCAATATAAGCATTTAGGATGACAGACTTT
This sequence comes from Dolichotis patagonum, assembly GCA_004027295.1. Lineage (NCBI taxonomy): Eukaryota > Metazoa > Chordata > Mammalia > Rodentia > Caviidae > Dolichotis > Dolichotis patagonum. The sequence goes on along the minus strand of PVJX010035120.1, from coordinate 2,723 downwards.
CTTCTACATTCCTGTTGATTAAAATGTCTTAAGATTTTATGTATATTATCATTTAGTGCTTCAAAGCTGCCTAATTCTTATTATAATTTCTTTTATGATTTACCTTCTTCCTAAGTGCATACTTACATACAATTTTGCAAATTAAGGATCTTTTGATAGCAAACTCAGTTACTGACAGCACTATTTTCTCCCAGAACATTGAAGACAGCATTTCACTATCTTTCACTTCTATTACTGCTGTCAGTCAAATCCTTATTCTTAGTAACATTTCTTCTCTCTGGTTGCTTTTAAGAGCTTTTCTTTGGTTTTGGCAGCCTGAAATATCAAGCTTCTCCTGTGTCTTCACATGCACTACCTCATCTTCTGGTTCTTTATGGAATTTCTGAGCCATGAGATATTCCCATTAACCAGTTCTCAGTATTTCTTTATTTTTCTTTCTACCATTTTCTCTCACTTCTTCAGGAGCTCTTTGTCTATGCTGTATTCTGTGCATAATTTTTGCCCTGTTAATCCAGTCTTTGAGTTTTAATTAACTTTTTTCTCTTCTAGAATTCTACTTGGTCTTTTTCCAATTTTTTTTTTCATTTTTACTTAAAGAGTAAAGGAATGTGCCAGGTGTGGTGGTACATGCCTGTCATCTTAGCACTCAAGAGGCTGAGGCAGGAGGACTACTGCAAGTTTCAGGCCAGCCTGGGCTATACAGTGAGTTCAAAGCCAGGATGAATTACATAGTGAGACCCTGTCTTTTAAAAAAAGCAAAGAAATTAATAGTGTATCATATTTCCTATCCATCATGAGAAAGGCATATCTTGACAAGATCCTCCAGGGTCTGGTTCTAGGTATACTTCATACTGTTTAGGGAGTTCTGGAATCCTGCTCCTATAGACCCTTGCCCTGTAGTGGTCATGCCTTACTCCTATTTCCCTGGTAACTCCAAATATAGTAAGTGATCAACAATCAGAGGAGCTATAGGATGACATTCCATCCCCGTATTTTTAAAAAGTCAGATCCTGAGATTTCCTCCCACATTCTGTAGAGTTTTACATGTTTCCCACTCCAGAAAAAGGCTAGATGTATGTTTCTAGGCCAAAGTGAAGCCATGCAGTGCCCACTGATAACAGAGGGATTCAGTAAATGTATGTATTCTGGATACTGAGACTTTGACAGCCTTCCTCCTTTCTCCTATCAGACAATTACATCCAGACTGGAAGAATATTGTTATGGTTTGTGTGTAAATGCTCCACCCCAAAACCTCATGTAGTCATAGGGCTTTTCTGGTGGTAGCTGAACCTAGAGTGTATGATTGTTTCATAGTGCAGTGCTGGGATTGTGGGTGCTAGGATTAAGGATGCATGACTGCTGGATCAGTCCACTGATTAGCACCACCCTAATCTAAGTAGACTAGATACAATATAAATAAGGAAAAGAGGCTTGTTTCACTCTCCTGTTGCTTTTGCTGTCTTCCACCATCATTAACTGTTGCCTCTCTGCCATGTGCCATCCTGCCTTCCAGTCAGCTAATTATGGACTGAAACCTCTACAAACTGCAAGCTAAACAGACCTTCCTCCCTTTAATTTTGGATGTTGGCAACAACTTTTGTCTCAGCAACAAGAGAAAAGTAACCAAGACAAATATAATCGGGGGAATCAAAGTAGTCAAGAAGAGACAGCTAAAGACACTGATACCAAGGGATCTCCAATAAGATGGCCCAGTCAGTTCATTCTACCACGAAGCTCACATTTGGCAAATCTCATCCTTTTATTCAGATATTCTAATTGGTTGTTTTCTCTCCCATTCCTAAATTTAAGCATTAACACCAGATATGACAAAAACATTCTAACCTAAATTATATATTAATAAAAACAGGGTACCGGTAATGGTTGTGCACACCTGTAATCCCAGCACCCAGGAAGATGAGGCAGGAGGATAGCCAGGAATTCAAGGCCAACTTGAATTATATACTGAGTTCGAGGCTGGCCTGAACTACATAGTGAGACCCTGTCTCAAAAACAAGTAAATAAATAAAATGGAGATGTCAAAGAAATAGATTAGACCTATATTAGAAGAAAACTTTAAAATGTATACTATGATCAAAACTCACAGGGGCACAATCTGTTAGCATGCAGTACTTACATAAAATTAATTATATCAGAATTATAATTCAGTTTATTCCAGAAATACTTAAACACTGTGTACCAGTCACTAGTTGAGGTGCTGTAAAAATCTCACTGGAAGAAAAAAAAACAGGAAAAAAGATCTGCCCTTAAAAAGCTTATGTTCTCCAAAGAAGACAGACAACGGGTGAGGATCAGAGATGAAATTTTAAATAGAGTTCTCATGGAAAATCTCAACAACAGATGCTACTTGAAAGGATGACACTTCCCAGACCCAATAACTGGGACCATATCTTATTAAAGAGTTTCTGCATGTCGAAAGAGATTTCCAGCAGAGTGAAAAGAAAACACACAAATTAGGAAAAAACCTTAACGCACTGTCCCTCAGACAAAGAACTTCTGTCTAGAACTTATAAAGAATTTTAAAAAATCAGACCCTAGAAATTCAAAGACCCAATCCCAAAAATGGACATCTGAAATGAATACACAGTTCTCAGATGAAGAAATATGAATGGCAAATAAATACATGAAAAAATGTTCATCATCATTAATCATGAGAGAAATGCAAATTAAAACCACACTGAGATTCCATCTCACTCCAGAAAGAA
>PVJX010035119.1:0-18445 GCA_004027295.1 Dolichotis patagonum | reverse complement strand
ACAATATCCTCTGCCTCCCTTTTTTAGACAATTCCTCCCCTTTCACTCCCATAGGGTGCACTGCTTGTTTTGGGTCCCACTGCCTCCCTATATAGAGCATCTCAATGGACCCTATCTCCTGATCTACTCTGCCTGTGTTTCTCTCTGTTACTATTTCAAGGCCATCTATACTAGAGATTACAGCCAATCTTCTCTGCCTCATTTCTTCTATTCTGTTTTTCTGCCATTGGTTGTCTATATTTCTGTTCCACTCCACTATCTGCCCTGTCCACTGAGGCCTCTCTGCTACTGTTCCTGAAATGCTCATATTCTTGTTCTCTCTCTCTAAAATGTCCTTCAGTATTTTTTGTAGGGTTGAACTGGTGGTCACAAATTCTCCAAGTTCCTTTTTGCCATGGAAGCATCTTGTTTCTCCATTAATTTCTAGAGAGAGTTTTGCAGGATACATCAATCTGGGCTGGAGGTTGTTCTCCTTCAGGGCTTGAATTACTTCACTCCAAGCTCTTCTTGACCTGATCTGATGGTGTGTGTCGAGAAGTCTGCCGTGATTTTGATGGGTTTTCCTTTATAGGTGATCTGTTTGTTTTCTCTGATGGCTTTTAATATTCTGTTCTTATATTGAATTTCTGGGATCTTGATTATTATGTGTCTAGGTGTAGCTCTGTTTTGGTTGTAGGTGGCAGGAGTTCTGTATGCTTCATACATCTGCATATCATTTCTTTTTTCTATGCTCGGGAAATTTTCCTTAATAATTTCTGTGAATCGCCTTTGTAATTCCTGTTTTGATTCCTGCTTCTTCATTCAGATGCTTTATTTTTAAGTTATAAATCCTCTTGTCCTCTAGCCTTCCAATTGTTACTGCCTGCTCCCTTGTTATTTTTAAGAGATCTTCCCTTTCATGATCACACACTGCAAGCCTGTGTTCAATTTTTGATAGTCTATCTTTGGTTTCTTTCAAGCAGTTTTGCCTGTTTTCTATGGAGTCTTTAGTTTCCTGATAATCTCTTTGAATCTGCTTCATGAATTCTAGTTTTTTTCTGTATTCTTCATTAAGTTTTTCTGTCCTTTTGTGTTCCTCCATTCTTCTGTCTGTGTCTTCTTGTGAGGTGCCCAGCCCTTCTTTTATTAATCTACTTATCTCTTGTTTAATTTGAATTAATATTTCAGTTTTGGTCCCACTTACGAGGTCCTGAAGATATCTCTTTATGTCCACTACCGGTGTGTTTGATGTTGCATTTTTGCTGCCCTCAATCTCTTTTGTATTTACTTCTCCTGGATCAATGTTCTCAGGGTTGGGGGCTGGGAGTTTTTTCTTATTTGTCCCTTTTGTCATGTTTTTGGTTGCTTCCATACAAGTGTACAGTGTAATTCCCAGACCCTTTTCTTGTTGGTTAAGGCTCCTCTCGAGGGTGCAGGCTAGGAGCTTTTGTCTTCTTCAATAGGCTATCAGCGATTAAGTCACACACGGGCAGTGTGCGGTGGCTCCTTCCCTCCGGGCCAGTCAACTTTTGCAGGCCTTCACTGCATCAGTGTGCGCCGATCTCAGGGATTTAATTTGTAGCGACTCATTGGGTCCTGGCCAGGGGCGCGGCCTAGTCCAAGCAGATTCCACCAATCCGCTCGACGAGGGGAGCAACCAACTGAAGCCACTTTCTTATGCAGTTAGGGTTGTCCTGCCCAAATCCAACATGTCGTCTGGTCCGTTTCCCCTTTCCCGTGGTAGGGTCTTATTCCCATCACTCACTGTGTGTTGATGCCGGTCCCTGAGAACTGCTGGGCTCCCTGACCTCCGACTTCAGCGCGGCTGCGGTGCAAATTCACAGTGCCTCTGGGTGGGTCGTGTGCAGGGCCAGTCCGGCGAGCTGCACACCGGGCTGTTCAGCTCCACGCTCAGGCGGCTCAGGCCAGTTGCTTTGGCACAGATTGCTTTGTCAGGTCTCCGCCAGGAATTCAGGTGGCTCGAGGAGGGTGCTGTGCTCGCTGATCTTAGCTTCTCTTATGGTACCCCCAGGATCTCATATTCGAGCAGTTTTTTGCACTTTAGTTTCTTTGTGGGTTGTGAGAGTCCATCTCTCTCTGTTTGGGTATCTCCAGGGTGTTTTATTCTGGCACTTGAGCTGTCTCTCTCAAAGAAGGTTCCTCTCCTGCTACCTAGCGGTCCGCCATCTTTTCTGTCAAGCCCTGGATTTTTCAAAAGCTAACACACTGAACAATTTTCATGGAACTTCTGACATGCTTGCTTCTATCTCATTAGATCTTCTGTTGAAAACAGCTAGAAAAACTGGATTAAAATATAAATTCATCTGTTCAGTGGTATTCATAAGAGCTATGAAATCACTGAAGACTGATAGAGCTAAGAGTTGCAGAACTAAGTCTGTTGAGAGCTGAACCCCAATGTTCAGCTCTCCTTTTTTCTTGGGGGCATTTGCCTTTACCTAGGCAATGGCACAGAAACTAAAGGAATGTCAGAAGGTTTTACAGGTAGAAAAAACAAAATTTGGAATTCAGGGTTCAGCCAAGAAAAGGGCTTTGTTAAATATCTGAGGTGTTCATTTGGGATCCTTGCAGGGCTATTTTTGTTATTTATGGATGATGGCAAGTGGAATTGGGTGAGTCCTCACAAACTTAAAACTCTCTTCTAATCAGATCTATTGCAGATTGGATTAAGGTGCTTTTACTACCCTAGAAATGAAAATTACAGAGATTTAAATTAAAATTTGACAGCTTTCTTAGCAACAGTTAACTAGAAAGGATCAGTTGCCTGGAAAATAGGTGAATAGAAAATATCTAGGCCAAAACTGGATGGATAAAAAAAAAAGGAATGGAAAAGTTAAATAAATTCATTGACATTAGGCAAAATGAAAAATTAACATGGAAATATTTATTATTCTGGAAGGAAGATGAAAGGAAAATTACAGAAACAGTGTTTTTCAAAGACAAAGACAAATTCATATGTAGATTAATGAAGTTCTATGACTCTGTGACAGGATAAACATAAAAATTATATTCAGGTAATAACAAAACTTCTGAAAACCCAAAATTTTTATAAAAAACAAAGGGAAAAATATATGTAACTTCCCATAAGCAATAATATAGTTTACTTCTGAACAGAGGTGATGGAAGCTGAAGGTAATGGAAAGTGGCACCCTAAAACTGCTGCAAATGGGCTGCTGCAGGTGGTAGAGAATGTGCTTATCATGTGCATGAAAACTTGGTTTCAGTTCCACGCCTATAAACAACTCCCCTCCAAAAAAGTTGAAAGAAGAAAGCCTATCAAGATTCTAACTCCAACTGAAATATTTGTAAATGAAGGAAAAAACTGTTAAGATATTTTTGAAAGAAATTAAGAGAAGACCTAGACAAATGGAAGAACATTGTATGTTAAATGTATTGGAAGACACAGTATTAAGATGGTACTGTCCCTCAGATTCACCTATTCAATACAGTCTTTGTCAAAATTGAAGATACCTTTTTAGTAGAAATTATTAAGCTGATTTCTAAAATTTATGTGGATATTTGAGAGACTTGGAGTAGTCAAAGCAGTCTTGAAAAAGAATGCAATTTGAAGACTCACACTTTCTAATTTGAAAGTTTACTGCAAAACAACAATAATCAAGGTTGTGTGGTACTAGTAGAAGAATCACATATAGTTTAGTGAAATAGAAGTAAAAGTCCAGAAATAAATCCATATATGTATGAGTGAATTTTTACAGTAGCACCCAGCCATTCAAAGGGGTAAACAGTGTCTTCTCAGGAGTAAGTATATTGAAAAACTGTGTAGTATCGTTGATCATCAAGGGGATACAAAAGAAAAAAATTACAATGAGATACCATCTTACCCTGAGGTATTTTTCAAAATGACGACAAATTACAAGTGCTCATAAGGCTGTAAAGAAAGGAGAGCCCTTATGTGCTATTGGAGGGAATGTAAATTAGTACAGCCATCATGGAAAACAATATGAAGGTTCTTCAGAGAGCTGAAAATAGAATACCATATGATCCAGCTATCCTACTCTTAGATATACATCTAAAAGGAATGACATTAGTATATGAAAGAGAGAACCTGTACTCTGATGTTTATTCCAGCAGTTTTTGCAATATTCGAAATAGAACTAACTGAAGTGAAAATTGATGGATGGATGTATAGAAAAGGGTCTTCTGCCTCTTTTTTTCTTTCCCTTCCTCCCCCTTCCTCTCTCTGATAGCCACTAGAATATTAATAAACCACAAACAATGAAGTTCTGTGATTATGGCAACATAGGTGGAACTGAAAGTCATATTATATGAAATAAATATGTATCACTTGTTCTCTCTTGTGTGTAGAAGCTAAAAACTTTTTAGATCTCAGAAGTAGAGAGTAGAATAGTGGCCACGAGAGACTGAGAGGGAAGAGAGAGGTTAGATTAAATAATGGATACTAAAAGAATTTGATAGGCATCAGTTCTAGTGTACTCTTAACACATGGGTAATTCTAGTCTAGTCTATATCTAGTCTATAGATTAGATATAGTCTAGTCTAGACTAGATATAGTCTAGACTAAATATAGACTAGATATAGTCTAGTCTATATCTTCCAAAAGTAGTAAAATTTGGAATTCATACACTCAGTTCTCTTTACTTATTGAATTTATTGTTTTAAAGCTTTAATTGTAAATATCTGCACTTACCTGTGCATTAGTTGTATTTTGCAGTGTAATTTGTGCTGTGGTTTCTCCGTTTTCTCTTTCTAATCTTATTTTATTTATCCTAGAGTGTAAGAGTTATTTAAAATACTGTATTTCACTAGGTTGTTAGTTTTCATATTTTCCGTTGCCATTATGATTTGTTCCTTTAAACCTTTATTTTCTGTCATTTTGTGAGACTGAGGGAGAGAGGAAAGTAAATGAATGTTCCTAATTTGCCATCTCAAAACAAGCTCTAAATACTAACTTTAAAAAAATCAACAAAAGTCAATGTTCCTGGCTCTTATTATTCAGTAATTGTATATTCCTTGGCTGGCCTTTGCACCTGAAGGTCCTCCTACTGTTTGTTTCCATGCTTTCGAACCCCAAGTCCTGGTTTGGAGCACATATCAAGAATGTCTTCAGACTTTGTACCATAAATCCTGGGTATTTTTGATATTTTGGGTTGCAGGATGTCCTATTTGAGCTATGTGAGAAGGCAAGGATCAAATAAGTCTATTCCCTTTGTTATTGTGTTTTATTACAGTACGTTGGAGACAGATCAAGTTCAGAGTTACCAGGATCATCTGATAAAAGGGATCAAGACTTGAATTTGGGATCATACTAGAGACTTAAAGTTACTTTTTCCAAATGAAAACCTTGGTTCCTAACTTTGAATTTTAAAGTAAACTCAAAGTGTATGTTTCCAAATGGCAGAATTGAAGATGCAGCCAGCTATACACACTCACTGGGTAGTAGAATAGAGTAATGTTGAAATACAGGCTTTTGGCCCAGTTGTTAGGGAAGACAAATCTCGGTTCCTAAGCTATATGAATTTATCATGGATAGGAGTGAAAGGGACTTCCTCAACTTCCTTTTTCAACACTTGCTTCTTGAATCTGAAAGAGTGGAATTTTTCTTGATTTCTAGACAGTATTTTACATCCTTTAACTCTAGGCAGAAAATAGTGGCAACATAAATGGTAAAGAAAAGGGAAGTAAAGCAGAGTGATTCTGCTCAAATGCCCATCTCTTTTGATACAGTTTCTTCAGGTACTCTGAAGTGACTAATGTATTATGTTGAAGACCAGTGTAATAGACAGTGTGTTTTCAGAGAGATCATAGTACCTCCCTGCTTGACAAAATGTTTTTGTGGTCATGTGTTGCTTTAAAGTGATTTCATATATGGAAATATCTCTTAGTAGTTTTATATTTAGTACTTAGTGCTTTTTCTTGTTAGAAGTGAAAAAGATTGAAAAACGATGTTCTTTTTATTTCATGCTATCTTTTGGGTAATGCAAGTAATACTCAATAGTCATTTAATGTAATCCAAATGTGTTCCATGGGCTTGATTAGAATAAAAAACTAGTCAACAAGATAGATAGCATTTGTATCCATTTTTATGATTTTGGGGCATTGCCCCCCATTTTTTTTCCTGTTTATAGGTAATTAAGATAGATTTGTAAATGTATGTAATGAAGTTTTCCTACAAGATATTTTGTCTTTTTCTCCAAGTACTGAAATATTTCTTTTAAACATGATTTCTCATAGCTCTATAAAAGTCCATTATGTGGATGCTCCATAATTTACTTAACCATTGTCTTATTATTAAATAAGAATATAAGCTCTATGGATGCAAGAATTTTTTTCTCTATCAGCGTACTGCAATTTCCCTGCACCTTCAGCAATGTCTAGTACATAGTAGCTATGCAATATGCTTGCAAAATGAACAAAATATTGGGTTGTTCTCTCGTTTTATATCAGTAATGCTCTCCGAAGTGTTTTTATTTATAATGCACTTACTGCATTTCAGCTGATTTTCTGACAATACATTTCTAACAAATTTGCTAGTCAAAAGGACATGGAAAGGTTTTTTATTTCAGATTAATCAGACTGTGGCTATTTTCTTTATTCTTTAGCTTTATAAATTTTCTATAGTATATTTTAGTTGAATTAAGAGGTTTCCGTCCCTCCATTTCTTATTAAGTGCATTTCCTTTTGTTCAGGGAGCAGATGGAGATCTTGTGATTTCAAATGTGGGTTTTGTTGGTGAAGACAAGGATTAAAAGGTCCGGTAGGCAAAGCAGCAAATGAGTTGGTATGCCATGCTAAGGAACTTTATGTTATGGGAGTTGGAGTCCTATCAGATGTTAGTAAGCAGAGAAGGGCTATAATTAGAATTCTTAGAAAAATAAAATTGGTGATAGTGTTGAGGAAAGAGTGGATAGAGAAGAAAAGAGAGTCAGGTAAGTCTCTTCCATTATCTGATCGTTTAACAACTTTTGTATCCTAAGGTATTTCTTGAAGTTCTTCCTCTCTTACCTTAATATATGTCTTTGGTGAGTTAAAGGGAGAAGTCATAAATGATAGAGATTTGTAGCTTGAATAAATGAATTCAGTCTATAGGTTTTTGTCTTGTTAAATTCGAGACGTGCTGAATATTTTAGAGAGATTACTAATAGTTAACAGAAATGTATGACTATAGATAAGGATTGAGGAGCCAGCAGCATATAGGTACTAACTGAAGCTTTTGGAGTAGAACAAGTCAACAGAGAGAAACAATGTATAAAAAGTGGAGAACTGATCCTTGGAGAACAGTATTTAATAGGCTACAGAAAAACTAAGGAAGTATTTTGACTGTCATCAGTGTCCAGTAATGAAGAGTGGCTGAAGCTGATAAGAATTGAGAATACTGTCTTTTATTTGGAAATTAGAGTGTATTGTTGATATTTGAAAGAATTTCAGCTGAGTGAGATGAACTAGAACTAGACTGAAAGAGGCAGTTGAAAGAGATTAAGAAAATGATGAGCAAATGGTAGAAGCAAGAAGCCACTGCTCTTCAGAAATTGCTTTGTGAGCCAGACGCCGTGGTGCACACCTGCTGCCCAGGAGGCTGGGGCAGGAGAATTGCAAGTTTGATGCTGGTTTGGGCAACTTAGTGAGATCTTGTCTCAAAAACAAAAGGGCTAGAGATGTAAGCCATGGTAAATCACCCCTGGGTTTAAACTCCAGTACTGCGAAAGAAAAATAAAAGTATGCTCTGTGGCAATACTTTATGTAAAAGGGATCAGATATCATTTCTCCAGGGGAAGGTGGAGTGGTAATAGTTTTTATTATTATTGAATGGAGGAGGGTCTTGGAAGTTTTTCAGTTGACATTTAGGAACCAGGAGGAAAGGGGATCGAAATTAGAAAAAAAGTGGCGGAACAATGACAAAAAGGGAAGGAAGTAGAGGGTCTAACACAGTGGTGGCAAATGTAGGGTACATGTGCTGCCACAGGCTGTTTGTTATCATTGAAAGTTCTGAAAGGTTCACCATCACTGGTTTTAGGAAGATCTCAGATGATACTAGATGATACTTGAAGGTGGTAGAGAAATTCTTCTTGTGGCTTAAAAGGAAAAGTAGTAGGGATCACTGGAAATATAGAAACATTGAAAGATAGCTGATGGGATATGAAGGATCTATTAGCTATGAAATTGGCCACCTGGTCATTCATTGTAGGGTGAAGAGTGAGGACAGGTTAGGTTTCAAGATGGCCTAGGGCATCTTTAGATTGCTGTAGGTTTGTTGAGAATAACAATTAATGGTACAGCCAGATTTGAGGGCTCAGCTGAGATTGACCTTGGAAAAAAGGAAGTAGAGTAAGAATAAAAAATATGTAAAGAATAGGTATGTATGTATCATCGAAGAGAGTGAAGAAAGGCCTGAACATTGGAGCACTAGTCTCCAGGATAAATGAGCCAAATAGTTAAGCTCAACCACATTTGCTCTACATTCTTGATGACTGGAAGAACTGAAGAATGAGGTACAGAGGGCTGGGGATGTAGCACAGGTATAGAGTGCTTTCCTAACACATGTGAGACCCCGAGTTCAATCCTCAGTACCACCAAAAATAAAAAAATAAAAATGGGTGCGGAGCTGGGATGTTGGTAGCAGCAGGCAGTGCAGCAGTCTGCTGATTAGGAAAAAACCCTGGCTGAAAAAGACCAGTGCTATTTAGACCTCTGGAATCAAGTCAGAGTGTTTAATAAATAATTGCTAATATTTGAGATTTAGTGTGAGAAGGTATCTTTTTCCCTCTTGCTGTGTTCTTGCTCTATAATATGTTGATTAAACTATGTAAAACAATAAGACTGTTGATAATCTCCTGTTATTTTAAGACGGTTTTGTGTATAAAAGTAGTGTTGACTAAAATTATAAACTTTACTGTTTATTCATTCCTGATGAAAACAGCTCTGCTGGGCTTACATACCCTCTGGTGTTAATCAACTAATAGGTTTAGAAATGCAAAACCCCTAAACAGATAATGATTTCCTCCAAGGTATTTTGTTTTCTACCAGGAATTTGTAAATAGGTATATAGCCCCATTGGATAGGCTTATCTTTGCCATGGGTATTATATAGAAACATTTCTATCAATTACACTTTTTCATAAACCATTAAAATAAAAGCATAATTTATGGAACTCCTACAAGAAATGCATAAATCGTGGGAAACAATAAGGAGCAAGATATAATTGAAATTCAGCAGCTCTGTGAGTTAAGAACCTTCTCTCTACAACTCAGTTGTCAGTTACTGCTTAACTTAACGCTGGGTTTTCCTTTTTGCTTTCAGGAAAACCTTTAACTTACGCCCTGGGTGTTACCTGTCCACAGTTTCCTGGTGGCTCACCGCTTCTGCCTGCTCCAGCCTTGCTCCGGCAGCTTCAAGGCTTCTGGGCTTCAGAGCTTGTTGTGAAAGCTTGCTGCTTTGGCCTGCTACCCCTGCTTCAGGTGTCAAAAGCTTTTAATTAGCTTGCTTCCTCTAATTACTATAATTAGGCCCTGATGTGTCTCCACAATCTAGTCCTAGGGGTCTGAAAGGAGAATTACCTTTAGACATTTGTTCTTTGAAAGCTTTTTTACTCTGGCTTTCCTGGGAATGGAATCGTGGGAAAATCAAAGAAGTTTGAATAGTGCATGATTCATCTTTGATGTTGCTGGTCTTAAGTCCTTAACAGGCACATAGATGTGGGCATATTGTGTTTTTATAGTCAGTATTTGTTCTGATTGGTTGATGCCCATGCTGTACCGTTTTAAAGATTTTGAGTTGTGCTGCTCAATATATGAGGCGTGTCTCCATAAAGAGGGTAACTCTGGCTATTTAGTAAACTCTGTAGTGTTTTTGTTTATTTGTTATAAAGGCATAAGTCTTTCCATTTTTAACAAATATTTTATTTATTTGTCTGTTTTTGGTACCAGAGATGGAACTCCTGACCTTACAGTTGCCAGGCAAGCACTGTGCTACTGAGCTATATCCCAGGCTGAGTCAATATTTTAAAAATTTAAAAAAAATTTTAAAATATAGAATGATGTGCGTTCTTTGGCAGAACATATACTAAAAATACAAAATGATTTTCACAAATACTGCAGTCCCTATTTACATGTCATTAGGTATCAAAATGATTGGCTTGATGAATGGGAAGAACTGTTCTGGACGTATAGTAGTGAAGAATGCCAGCTCTGTAGTCAGATAACCAGGGTTTGTGCTGTGGTCCTTTTACTAATTGTGTGACTCTAAGTGAGTAAAGTCCTTGAGATCTTAGTTTATTAATTTGTTAAGTGAGGATTGTAGCATCTACTTGAGGTTGGTATAAAAAGTAAATGAGATAACATTATATAATATGCTTGACCCAGTGCCATGCGGAGAGTAAATTTTTAAAAATGAAAGTCATTTGTATTATTTTATTATTGTTAATAAAAGATAATAGTAGATGTATACAGGAGATATTAAAAGGAGACAAAGATATAAAACAATAAATAACAGTAACAGGCAAAAGAGAATAAGGACCGAATTGTGAAGCTGAGGCTTCAAACCCTGTTAAGAGAGCAGCGTGAGCTGGAATAATCTGATATATACTTCTTAAATCATAAAATGCAGAGATGCATCTTTTTTTCATAATGCCTTATTTTTGAGTTTAAATATCACCACAGTAGTATATACTTCCCCTGAGAATATTGGTGCCTTATAGCTTTGCATGTATATGTACCGATATAGATTATATATCTTTTATTATGCAAATGTATGTTGAATATCTGTTGATTTTCAAGCACTAGACTTGTACTAGTGAACAAATTAGATAAAAATCCCTGCACTTGGAGTTTATACTAGTGAGTGAGGCAAACAATAGAAATGCTATATAAATAGCATATATAATTATTAAATGGTAAGATAAAAGTAAAACAAAAGGAGGCAAAGAAATAGAATATAAAGTGTCAAGGGGCAGAATGACTGAGTGTGAGAGCAAAGCATGTGACTCTGTGATGGTAGAGTATTCCAGATCCAGGGAGAAAAATAAATGCAAGGGCTTTGAGGTGGAATTGAGCAGGGTGACCATTATGACTGGAGCAGGGTGAGCAAGGGGGTCCGAGCATGAGGTCAGCGGGCATGAAGAACAGAGCATGTTGATCTTAGAGGTCACGAGGACTTTGATGTTTACTTAGAGGGAGATAGGAAACCATTGGAAATTTTGGAGTAGAAAAGTGTCATATCAGGTAGGATAGTTCAGACAAGATATGAGGGGATGTTGGAAGTAGGATAAGACAGAGCAATAGATAGGATAAATTCTAGATATAAGAAGATAGACGAGGCGTGTAGAACTCCGTGACAACTATTTTTTTGGCTACTGAATTCCTATTCAGTATAGTACGATCATTTTAAGTTGTAGGTTGTAGCTACAAACAATATCTAAATTATGTTCAACAACTGATTTTTATACTTTTGTCATATATTGGTTATTTCATAGTGTGTGCAGTGTTCCTAACAGCAAAGTTCTTTACTATGAAGTGTTTAAAGGCATCTCTATATTAAAAGTTTTAAAACTACATTTTAATTCTGTATTAGCTTTGTAATCTTTAGTCCATAATCTTTTCATTTTGATAAAATTAAACAAGGACTGTCAAGGACTGTCTTTTCTTTCCTTTCCTTTCCTTTTCTTTTCTTTTCTTTTCTTTTCTTTTCTTTTCTTTTCTTTTCTTTCTTTCTTTCTTTCTTTCTTTCTTTCTTTCTTTCTTTCTTTCTTTCTTTCTTTCTTTCTTCCTATGGTACTAGGGATTGAACCCAGAACTTTGTGTGTGCTAGGCAAGGGTGCTACCACCAAACTATTTCCTTGGCCATAAAAAAGGATATTTTAACATACTACCACCTAATACATGTGATCAAAATATACAGTGAATATTTAAATTAAAAAATATTTATTACAGTAAAAGAAACATCCCTCTCAGAGAACACTCCCTCATTTGAGCACACTTATTCCAGCATTTTTTTGCATCTTTCTGAAGTTCTGGAACTTCCATTTTGTGAGTGTCTTTATAAGAGTCGATTAAAAAAAAAAATAAGGCAAATGCTACTGCCAACTGCCACCCAGTGGAAAAGCAGCTCATGAAAACATTATGGTGTGTCATCATTTTGTTCCCCAGATCAGATACCCTGTGACTCCTGGTTCTTCCCAGATTCTAAATGACCATGAAAGATAAATGTTTTGAATTGATTGAGGACATCAAGACAGTCATAGCAGTGCAACCACAGTCACTCACGAAAGAGAACTTCCAGAACTGCCTCAGAAAGTGGCAAGAACAATGGGATGACTATGTTTGAAGTGAGGGGAAATACTTTGAGGGGGATTAATGGCAAGTGTCTTTTACTGTAGTAAATTTTTAAAAATTACATATTCCCTGTATCTTTTAATTATGTCATATATGGCACTGAAGACCTAAGTTAGAGTACTAAGAAACTACTCTTTTCTTTGGTTGTGTTTTTACCAAAATAAATATGAATATGAATATGATTTGTAGAGTTAAAGGAGGAAAAAAAGATCAATTTTAATTTTCACTTTGTAAGCCTCATCTTTTCTCATCATGTTTTGACTTAATAAGTCAAGAATATTTTCTAAATTGACTTACTTCTTCACAGCCCACTTCATTCCCAAAAGCTTTTAGGCAGTTTATGAAACTGTTATGAAATAGTTTTGAGAATGTCTTTCACTCTGCAGCAGCATGGCAGGCCTGATCACCACACAGCTGTGTCTCATCTTGGTCCTTGCCAGTCACACTGTAGTAACTCCATAGTGTATTGCACACTATCCCATTCCAGGCTTCACATTTTATACATTTCATATAGAAAATGAAGAAAGGAAATAGAAATCGTATCTCCTAGAAATTCTTCATTTTTTGATATTTTGAGGCTTATTTTCAGTATACGGTACATATGGCATAGAAATCAAGTATATTTTATGTGTATATAGAGAAAAATAAAGTTGTAATAAATTTTTGTTGCATTTAACATTATATTGTGAAAATTTCCCTAACAAATAATACTCTTAAATAATTTCTTCAAGCATATGAATAATTTTCTAACTTCTATGATAGTTTTATCTTTTAGATTATTCAGTTCCTAGATGAGTGTGGTGGTATACTCCTGTAACTCCAGCACTTAGGAGTCAGAGGCAGGAGGATCATGGTGATTCTAGGCCAGTCTGGGCTACATAGCAACACTCTCTTGGGAGGACGGGGTGTGGAGGGATATATGTGTGTTTGTGTTTACTATATGTATTTAATCCAGTTTTTAACTATTGAAAACCATATTGCAGTGAATATTATGGCCTTGATTTTATACATACATAGATATTTTCAATTCAGGGAATTTCTGCCTGTATTTTTGTGTATATGCATATCTCATAGGCACAAAATTACAAAGTTAGAAATTAAAAAGATGATAGTTTCTCTTTTTGTTATCAATCGAAATTGAAGAAATGGGAGAAGTATATTGTGTGCACATGTTGTAGTAAAGTAAGTGGCAGTTAAGAGATTGAGCTATAATGTGCTTAGCACAGTTGTAGGCACATACTACCCAACTCTTACTAAACATTTACCTAAAGGCAAGACTCTGTTATAAGTATGTTGTAGTCATTGTTTTAATGTTTACTAAAATTATGTAAGGTAAGTTTTATTACCTTATCTTACTGGGCAAACTGAAGTATCGAGAGCTTAATTTTTTTTTGTCCATTGTTAGCTAATGATGAAATCAGAATTGAAACCCAAGTAGTATGGCTTTAGAATCCATGGTGCCACCATACCCTTTAAACATGTATAGTATGTGAATTGTTTGAGTTTTCAATAAATACTCGTATCAGCATCACTGTTCCTGTTGCACAGCTTTGTAAGCTACAAATTATTTTAGTTACAGTATATTTAGATTTTGGAAATATGCATATATGCTGTTTTATTTAATATCCTATTAGCAAATGCATTCATGTGTCTGCCATGAAATATGTTCACTTTTACATGGGATTAAAGAGAAATAGTCAAATGCCAGCATATTCTCCAAATGAGCTATGAAAATCTTTTTGCTTTTTAGAATTTTGCTTAAGAGCTTTTGTAGACTTGTATAAAATTATTATTGTAATGTCAGTTGAAGTACGTAGTGTAAGTTGGTGGGTATCACCACATACTTACACACTCATACATTTAGAAAATTAGTGAATCATACAGGGTTAGGGAAACTTTTTCACATCATAATCTGAGGAGGCAAAGGTACCTAAGTTTTGCTGTATTTTTAATCCTCCCTGCTTGAAAATAATGGAGGACTGTATGTGATAACCTTCTGTGTCTTCTCTCTGTTGCGAATGTAGGCTTATCTAGTTAAATGCTCCTGTCCTTCTGTCCATATATAGCCCCAATTATGCAGAGTTTTAGAGTTGTTCATCTTGTGTTTTCAGCCTTACACAGATCTTAGTAAAGCAATGTTCAGGATTGTCCCGCTCTCATTCAGCAGCACACTGGAAGAAAGATAACCTCTTCTGCAAATGGTACTGGTAAAACTGGTAATATACAGCCAAAGATTGAGTCTGCATCTATATCTGTCACCATGAACTAAAATAAAAGCTAATAAATCAAAGAGCTAAATGTTAAAACAATCTCTTGGAAGATAAGTAAAACTCTTGAAGACATAGGCATAGGTAGGGTCTCTGAACAGAACCCCAGTTGAATCATCAAATTAACTTCTGTACAGCAAAGGTAACATCCAAAGTGAAGAGAAAACTAATAGGATAGGACAAGACCTTTGACAGTCAATTCTTGGATAGAGGACTAATGTCTAGACTATATAAAGAAGTGAAAAAAATTAAACCTCCCAGAATGAAAAATCCAGACAAAAAAATGCGCAGCTAAAATTAATAGACCCTTCTCAGAAGCAGAAGTCAGTTAGTCAATAAATACATGAACAAATGTTCAACATTTCTGGCCATTAGAGAAAGACAAATTAAAACAATACTGAGATTCATTTTACCTCAGAAAGAATACCTGTCATAAAGAAATCAAGTAAGAGTTGCTGGCAAACTGTGGAGAAAAAGCAATCCTCCTACATTGTTGGTGGGAATTCAACCACTATGGAAATCAGTATGGAGATTCCCCAAAGAACTAAAAATAGAATTCCACTCAACCCAGCTATTCCCTGTCTAGGTATCTTCCCAAAAGAGGTAATGATGTCATATTACGTGATACACACATACCTATTTTTAAAGCAGCACAGCTCATAATAATTAAATCTTGGAAGTAGCCTATTTTCATCAACAGATGAATGAGTTAAGAAAATGTGGTATTTATATGGAATAGAAGTACTCCTCTGTTTAAAGAAGAATAAATTTGAGTCATTAGTAGGAAGATGGATGTAACTTGAGACAATAATGTTAAATGAAATAAATCATACACACAAGCTAAAATATCACATGATTTCTCTTATATGAGAAACCAAAGTTATAAATAAAGAGCAAAGCAAAAGATAGATAATGCAAAACAGGAAGATAAATCTTTTGCAAATGGGAAGAGATGGAAGGAGGAAAAGGAGAAGTAAAAAGAATTAAGATATGTATATGTAGCAACTCCTAATAATGAATGTAATCACTATGTACTACAAATACAACTCAAGACAGTTTTTTTAAAAAATGAGCAAAATTCTAATAAGAGTATGGGGTGGATCAAGTAGGTAACCATCTTTCAGAAAATAAACTGACAATATGAATAGAGAGATTTAAAAATTTCAACTCAGTTTTATAAATCTTAAGTTGTTAATTGACTAGTTATAATTGTATACACTTATGGGGTACAATGTGATATGTATATAATATGGAATGATTAATTCAAGCTAATTAGCATACCCCCAGAAAAAAGATTTTCCATACTCGTTTTACAGTCCCTTTTCCTTAAACATCATCTCTCCAGATATGACCAATAAAGTCTGTGCAATAATTGAATTTGAAGTACTGTACTTCTTTCTACTCCTCACTTTAATTGATGAAAAACTGCGATCACAGTCATTGTAACTATAGGATTTGACAATTGGCAAAAAATGTTCAATACTCTATACTGAATATAGACCTAATACTTTTATTACAGTCTGATAAATTTATTAAAAGCAGTTTGATATGCTGCTTTGTTATTGAGATTAACTTTTAAAAAAGATCTTTGCACTTGAATTTAAATGTATTCTGTATCATTGGAAATATCAAATTGTTTATAGATCTATATATACTTTGTTCTCTTCTGCTTATTAGTATAGAATGTTAGCTTCCAATTATTGTATCAAAATACTTGAGAAAATCATATTAGAAAGGAGTTATTTTGGTTCACAATGGAGGTTTCAGTTTGTGAACGATTGGTCCTTTTGCTTTGGAGCCTGTTGGTGAGGTAGCGTGTGGTGGGGGTGCATGTGGAGTAAAGCTGTTCACTTACTGGCCAGGACATGAAAAAAAAAAAGACTGCAGTCTCACAAACCTTCTTAAAGTCACTCTCCAACAACCAAAAGATCTCCTTCTTAAAGGCTCTCTACCTCTCAAGAGTGCCACACTGGGGAACAGGACTTTACCACATGTACCTTTGGGAGACACTTAAGATCCAAACTATAGCAAGTAATATTTATCTTCTCCATCCCAACCTCTTAATAACTGAAAATATTGTCACTATTTGTCTTGCGCTTTGGTTGTTTAGCCTTAGTTCTATAGCAGATCCAACGAGCTGGAAAGGCCCATAGAACTTACCTAGTTGAACTAAGAGAGAGAGAAATAGAAATGAAATCAGTTTGTTGAGAGTGAGAATGAGTTTTTATGTATCGCATTGATACTTTATGATCCATAACTGAAATGTAAATTGCAGAAATACATGTTCCTTTTTTGTTATTGTTGTTGAAAGGGCTGTATAAAATCTACAATTTTTAAAATAATTGATCTTAATTGTTCTTCAGCGTGTGTTGGGGGGGTTGAGGGTCATGGGATAGTGTGTAGAATAAAGAATGAAAAATAGATCATTTTCAGTTTATTTCATATCAGTTGGTCCCTGCAGAACATATTTGTTTTGGCAGCTGGCATTCCTTATAGCATTATGTTGGAATTTGGCATGCATTGTTTCCTAAGGTCTATTTCCTGCATTTTGTACATTGGCATCAATTTCTTAGTAATAGGAGATTTTGAGTTTAAATTCCAGAGCAGGAAACTTGTATATAATGTACAATAAGTAACCAATTGTGTTCATACATGCAGTTACTGATTGGGCATATGGTCACTAATGTAACTTTTTTAACCTGGAATTATTTAATTTAGGACCTTAGAATTTGAGCTGCATTGAAACCATTGATAATTGGCATTTATTTTTTTTTTTACAGAGAGAAAAAGGAAAAATGGATGACTGAAAAAAGTATTATGTTGTATTTTAAAAGTTATATTTCCTTCATCTTTTCTAGGTTGCTGTAGTAAAACTAAAAAATGCTGATAAGGTATTTGCCATGAAAATTCTGAATAAATGGGAAATGCTGAAAAGAGCTGAGGTAAGAGTCTTAAACATTTTAAAGACATTTGTGGGCACTTAGGTTGTTTCTATAATTTTACTAGAGGAAAATAATTTTTATATTTAACATATATTGGAGCATTTAGCCATGTTAATTCTTAAAAGGTAATCAAACTGTTAATAAATTTTTCTCACCAAATCTGTCTATATTTTAAATTGAGGGAAAATAAAACTTTAAAAATAGTGTTGCCACCAAGAAATGTATCCAGTGTAAATCTTGAAAGGAGGAGCGACAAAGTACTCTTAATTAGAGACACTGCTGTGGGCTCCCTGAGGTACTCCAGCTTGTGTATCCTGAGGTTGAAATGATTTTAAGGGTAATTTTTACATAAAGAGATTTTTCATGTTGTGCTGACTCTGGTACAGCACTTACCCATTTCTCAATTTTAATATCTTTCCTACCAAAACTCTTTTTAAAAAAATTTTATTTTATTTAAAAGAGAAGAAAGAAAAACAGAACAAAACAAAATAGAATAAAGGGTAACAACAGTACAGAACTCCAAGGAAAAAAGGAAAAGAACAACAACAAAAAAAACCTAAGAGATTATTACTTGACAAATTACATACTGACTTCTTGGAAATAGTTGTTCAAATTATAAAGTTAAAACATGTAAAGTAGACATTCAAACAGTGAGTCTGTTAACAGTTCTGTTCCATGATCTGATAAAAAAAAATAGCAATATGATCATCCATCTTAACCACTCAAATATACATGCAATTATATCAAAAGGGTAAAATTAAACACAACAAAACAGAACAAAGCGGATCACAAGAAAGCAATGTAAGGGACATAAATTCCAAAACTAGACAATTGGAGATATTCACTCTCTATCGTATTGACTCTTGTTTTCTTCCAAATAGTTGTCCATATTGTCACATACAGGGAATTCACATGAAACAACATAGTATGGAAT
>PVJX010035118.1:0-18455 GCA_004027295.1 Dolichotis patagonum | reverse complement strand
TTTAACAAATGGTGCTGGAAAAATTGGCTGTCCATATGCAGAAGACTAAAACTAGACCCATGTCTATCACCATACACTAAACTAAAATTTAAATGGATCAAAGATCTAAATATTAAAACAGAAACACTAAAACTGCTGGAAGACAAAGTAGGTAAAAACCTCAAAGATATAGGGGTAGGAAGAGAATTCATGAACAAGACCAAAGTACACAGGAAGTACTTCCCAGAATCAATAACTGGGACCACATCTTATTAGAGTTTCTGCATGTCAAAAGAAGTTTCCAGCAGAGTGAAAATAAAACCCACAAATTTGGAAAAAAATCTTCATGGACAGCGCCTTAGACAAAGGACTTTTGTCTAGAACTTATAAAGAATTAAAAAAATTCAGACCCTTGAAATTCAAAGACCCAATCCAAAAGTGGGCATCTGAAATGAATACACAGTTCTCAGATGAAGAAATACGAATGGCAAATAAATACATGAAAAAATGTTCATCATCATTAGTCATGAGAGAAATGCAAATTAAAACCACACTGAGATTCCATCTCACTCCAGAAAGAATGGCAAGATAGAAATCACTACCAACAATAAGTGTTGGAGTGGCTGTGGGGAAAAAGGAACTCTTCTGCAATGTTGGTGGGAGTGTAGACTGGTGCAACCACTGTGGAGGTCAGTCTGGAGATTCCTCAAAAAGCTGGGTACAGAAGTCCCATTTGACCCAGCTATTCTGCTTCTAGGCATATTCCCAGAAGAACTGAAAACATCGTATCACAGTGATATATATGCCCCCATGTATATAGCAGCACAATTTGTAATAGCCAGATCTTGGAAACAACCTAAGTGCCCATCAACTGAGGAATGGATAAAAAAAGTTGTGGTATTTTTATACAGTGGAGTACTACTCAACTCTAAAGCATGATCACATTGAGATATTTACAAATAAATGGACACAACTTGAGACCATTCCCTTAAGTGAAATAAACCAAACTCACAAGGGTAAATACCATATAGTCTCCCTAATATGAGATTTGATAAGAGTATATAAGACTTTATGGTAAGCATGAGTCCCCATCTCATAGCTTCGAAGTCTTTCAAAGTTTTAAATCATCAGTTGGAATGGTGTTATCCTGTTTTGTTTGACTATATCAGGTGTGATGATATGAAGAGCTGTTTTGAAGAAAACATTATGACAGCTATTGCTGATTTAATATTATCCTTCTTAGAAGTCCTACCATGCTTTTTTTTTCTACTACCGTTGGTTCTATCTATCACATTGTGTCTTATTCGAATTTGAGTATGTGTGATAGTTCAAACAAATGTTTTTCTTTTTTTATCAAAAATGAGATATTATAGTACCCATTGATCATTTTCTGTTATTCGGTTCAGAAAGCCCTGTAATTCTTTCACTCTATGCATGGCTTTATACTATTGTGATATGTTTGATATTATTGTAAATGAAACTATGCTCAACTATAGCAGAGTAAGAGATATGGTGTTAGCTACTGTTGATGTCCAGTTGACTTAATGTAAAGTACTATGTTGCCTATGTTGTCCTGTTCTGATCTGCTCTGTACTGCCCCCTTTTGTTTTATTCTCTTTCAAATAAAAAAAAAAGAAAACAAATATATCTTGGAAAAAGGGCGAATGAAGAGAACATCAGAAAATCTACAGATGTGTCCTACTTATGGATAGGCAAACCCAATATTGTCAAAATTGCCATACTCATCAAACAGTTATACAAATTCAACCCGAATTAAATATCAGTTTTCACAGAACCAGACCAAACAATCTTAAAATTCATGTGGAACAAGAAGATAACTAGAATAACAAAAGTACCCTTGAACAACAAGGGCTGACAGGAAGCATCGCCAAACCTGAGTTTAAGCTGTATTACAAATAAACAATGATTAAAATGTTATGGTCTTGGAAAAAAAGTAAATGCATGAAGCTGAATACAGAACACAGCAACATCCTTAGACATTCAGCTATTTGATGTTTGACAAAAAACATACGATGGAGGAAAGATAACCTATCACACAACTGGATACCTGTTTGCAAAGACTAAAGCAGGACCCATATTTCTCCCTGGGTATTAAACTAAAATCAAAATGGATTAAAAAGATAGCATTAAAGTAGAGACAATGAAACCACTAGAAGACAAAACAAGCAAAACTCTTGGAGTCATGGGAATAGGAAACATCTTTTTAAGCAGTATCCCAATTGCCCATGGAATAACAAGAAGAATCAACAAATAGAATTAAAAAATTAAAGGAATCAATTAGTAAAGAGACAACCCACAGATTGGGAAAACACTTTTTCCAGTTAGTCCTTAGAGGACTAATATCTAGAATATATAAAGTACTCAAAAATTAGACCAGATAATGTAAAAGACCCAATCATGAAATGGTCAATCAAAATGAGCAGACATTTCTCAGAAGAAGTACAATTGACTAATAAATACATAATATATGTTTAATATTCTTGATCATTGGAGAAATATAAATTTAAAGAGCACTAAGATACCACTTGCATGCAAAAGAATGGCAATCATGACAAATTCAAAGAACAAAAAATGTTGGCATGGCTATGTTGAAAAAGGGACCCTTCTACAATGTTGGTGGGACAATAAATACATTAAATCATTGTGGAATTCAGTAGAGTCTTCTCAAAGAAAAATAGAAATTCCATATGACCTACATATTCCCATTCTAGGTATCTTTCCAAAGTTATAAAGACATCATATTATAGTGATACATGCCAATGAATATTTGTGGCAGCACAATTCATAATAGATAAATTCTTGAAGTGCCAAATATACATATCAACAAATAAATGGGTAAAGAAAATTGTGTAAACAATGAAATACTATTCAGCAATAAAGAAGGACAAATTTGAGACATTTATAACAAAACTGATGAATCTGTAAAATATAATGTTATGTGAAATAAATCAGAAGCACAAGGCTAAATGCCATATGGTGCCTCTCATATAGAAAGCCAAAGTACAAAAAAGTGAGCAAAATAAAGATAGATAGGAGAAAACATAGGACAGATCTCTTGCAAATAGGAAGGGGTCCAGGATACTGAGAATAAGGGGAAAGGGAGTGAAGAAGGGAAAGTAAACAGAATTAAGATATGCCAAATAAAGGAACCCAGTATCACCAGTGTATGTAAACATTATATATCATAAACATGAGTTAAGAATATTAGTAACAATGAGAATGAAAATGAGGAGAGGAGACTCAGAGACAGAGAAGAGATTTGAATGGGACGGAGAAGGGGATTTAAAAAGGAGAAGCGAAGTGTATTATCTAAATTTGTCCAGTCCCTAAAATGAATGTAAACTTTATGTACTGCAAACAGATACTAATAAGATATCCCATTCCATTGCTAACTACAAGAGAGATAAGATAGCTACACTTATATGAGACAAGGTAGACTTTACATCAAAAATTGTAAGGCACTAAAAATGACACAAGAGTAAATTCATCAAAATATATAAATGATATAAATATATATGCTTGCAATATATAGAGCATCTAAATATATGAATCAGACATTGACAGCCTAAAAAGAGAAACATTTCCTAATGCAGTAACTGTGACGTTACTGGATGATGGGTCCCAGAGCTTCTTATCAAGGACTGGACAAGAATCATAGAAAAGACAGTTGAGGTGTACATTTTGCACAGGAGAAAGCAGTATGCTCTGCAAAGTGAGGGCAGGCCAGCGAAAAGTCTCAGTGTTGTCCTGGTGATCAAATGAATGGCGTTTTTGTAACCAAAACACTTGTATTGACCTTCACTTCATTCAAAAAAGACATTAGGACATTTCTCCTATTGAAAAGTCACTTACCCTCACACCAGATATAAATGTCCTGTTGAAACATTCACTTAGCTTCCTACCATGTGTAAATGAGGGATCACGAACAGCATCTTTTATATTGGTTATGGCCACATACAAATATAGCATTGAGTATATCACCTTACAATTGATTCTGAGAAGAGCACCAGATTCAAATGAAAATTGAAAATAGTACTTTTCTGAAAGTTCCACAGTGCTCAGGACTCATACACCTGATATAATTTTGGGCTCTCTGTTATGGATGCTGTTTTTCCTCTTTTCAGGAAACATCATCAGGTGTGGGGTTTTATGAACGTTGACACATTTTACCCAGTCTGCTTTCCAATTTGTTTCAGCCCTAATCTTCTCCCTAGCTAATATATTTCAATACTGAGTCTAGAATAAGGAAATCATGTAAAGACAGAAACTGTTATACATCAGGATAGCCCTACGATTCTGTTTACTAATATACTGTCTTCCTAACTCTTTATCTAGATATCAACATTTCCCTTCTCAGATGACTAGAAACAGGTTCAATGTTTATTAGTCTTAATAACCTATGATTCATACTGTAGTATTCAATAGTAGTGGTTGTTTGGATAACTTTATATGCTATTTTGCTTTTGCCATAAGTCTGCATCTTATACCCACTGCTGACTAATCTGATGCAGTGATTAATACCCATGAAACTTTTTTTTAATTTTTAAAAAATTTTATTTAAAGAGAGAAAAAAAACCTCAACCAGCCAAAACAGAAAAATGGTAGCAACAATACAGAATTTCAAAGGGAAAAAAATAAAAGAGCCAAAAACAAACAAACAGAAAAAAATCCAAAACAGCGACAACAAAAACACTAAGAAATCACCACTTGATATGTTATATACTCTCATCATTGGATATAGTTGTTCAAGTTACAAAATTAAAGCATACAAAGCAGACATTCAAACAATGAGACTTAACAGTTCTGCTCAACAATCTAACAAAACCAGTAGTATGGTCATCTTACACACTTAAACATACATGCAATTATATCCTTTAGAGCACTTTCTTTTCCTCTCTTTTTTACAGTAGCAATTACACATTTTGGGTTTTATTACTCCTACATTTCTTATTACTTTTTACACTAAAGAAACAATGTGATATTTATAAATATGATTCTTATTTATTTCACTAATGAGGATGGTCTCAAGTTGTCTCCATTTCCCTATGAAGGCCTCAAGATCATCCTTTTTTATAGCTGAGTAATATTACATTGTGTAAAAATACCACATCTTTTTCATCCACTCAACAAGTCATACCCAACTTCTATGACTGATATAACTTTTTATTCTTACTCCATTTCTCTAGTCTGATTTTGTATTCTGACCTGTAGTGGTTGATTGATTGTGTGAACTTGAGACATTTAGAAGTTTAACTAAATGGGTTTAGCAACTCTACACCCAAGGGTGTAGAAGAAGACCCACCCTAGGGTGGCTCATCACCTGGGAAGAGAAGGAGGAATAAAAGGGAAGGAGGAGGGACGAATGCATTCTATTCTTGGGAGAAGCTCCAGTCTACACCTTTGGTTGGACCTCGTCTCCTGGCTTCCAGTGTAGACTCTTCAGCTTTCTGACACAGACTCTTCAGCCTTCCATCTTAGAGCCTTCAGCCTTCTGTCGCAGACCCATCAGCCTGCTGGTGTGGACTTCCATGAGACACTAAGGTGAACTCCAGACCTTGGATTGAATCCTTCAGCCTCCAGTGTGTAGATGCCCTCTCTACACTTCCTCATGCAACTCTGTGGCTGACCATCTTAAGCCAATCTTGTTTCTTTTACATTTGTATATCTTGTGTTATATCTGTTCTCTCTAGTAAAACCCTGACTAATATAGGACCCAAACAAAAAGATCAAAATAGAAGTTTTCATAAATGCAAATTTAATATTAATTGAATAAATGCAACAATAACCTTAAACACATATTATTTTGTATAAATATGTTTGTAAATATTAGATATGTGTCATGTTTTACTGAACTATTGGAATTTTATTTCTTATGTGTGATTTTAAAAAATAACTTGTGTATTGCTAATAAAGTATATTTGCTAAAAAATATAGTATTATTTCTTTTCGACTTAAAACCATTTACCTTCTTGTAATCATTAATAAATTGACTTTTTACAACATAAAGAACAAATTCAGAAGTCTGGTCTTCTGCAACCCTCTATGCCAGGTTTCAGTCTAATTTTCCTTTCCTGGCAATATTTCTTATATGTTAAATTAGCCATAATGGGTTAGTACCAGTCAAAAATCTATCTATTTTTCCTTTTTTAGTCCCCACTTCCTTTCTCATTTCCATTGTCATTTAAATTCTGGTCAAGGTTAACTGCAACTGGCCTTGAAAGGACTTTTTATTGACCACAGAGCATTATTTTCTTTGATATGGTTCCAGAATCCTTTCTTTATATAGTCATTATATCACTGATCACATCATTTATATTTAGATCAGAAAACTTTTACTTTTTTCTCAGACATGAGCTCCTTTAAGATAAGAACTTGTCTTTTTCATATTTGTGCTCTAATTCATAATGATTCTTGGCACACTGCAGCATTTGTTTCATAAATAATGGTAAAATAAATAAGATGAAGATTAAGAATTATAAATAGCCTCAACCCACAGATGCATCATCCTTTGAAGATTTTGCATTAACCAGTCTGTTGGAAACTTTCATTACTAATGGAGCGAATATTGATGTTAATTTTCTGGAATGTAATTTTGTAATATGTGTCAAGACCATTGAAATATAGTTATTCTTTGATCTGTAAATTCTACTTCTAAAGAAGCAGCTCTCAAAAGAAAAGCATAGATGTCAACATTTTTAAAATTAGCTTTTAAATTAAAAGTGATTCATATTCAAATTGAAATAATTTAAATGAAAAGTAGAAATGTGACTGATACTAAAGCTGAAAGAAAACTATGGTGTCTCAAAATAGTGAGGGAAAAGTTGCAGTACTGAGGGTTCAAGGTCAAGCAATAGTGCTAGTCTATGCCAGTGCAATGAAACTCAGTTTTTTCAGCTTGTTTGACAGAACTTCATACTTCAGGTAAGTTTTCTCAGTCTTCTCTCAAAATGAAAATATGGCCTCATGTATGAACAAATTCTTATTCTTGCTACTTAGCAATCCCAGAGGTAAAATGCCTTTATTTTCCATTCTTCTAGCATCACTTTATCAGTCCAGGCAATATCTTGGATTGACGCACCTTAAGTCAAGTGAGCACCCTTTGATCTGTCATCATTTTCAAGACAGTGGCACTGGTAGCATTGGTTAGTCAACACAAATTGCTGGATTAAAATAAATAAGCATATAAATAAAATCCGCACCACCTAAGTCAGAGAACTGTATCAAATGTTAAGTGCAGATGCCTGTTTATAACTCTGTGATTAAGTAAATTATGTTTTATCTATATATGATCTAATATCATACAACAGCTAGAGACGTGAGGGCAGGCATCTGTAGTTCCAGCTAATCAAGAAGCTGAGACAGATCACAAGTTTCAGGTCAACCTGTGCAACTTAGTGAGAATTTATTTCCAAAAAAAATTTTTCCATAATGTTTAAAGAATTGAAAATGTGGTCATGATATTAAAGCAAAAACTAAACTAAACTATACAAAGTAATTGAAGGAGATATAAATATTTGAAGTTATTTATAGAGTATGGAACTATAGCTTCTTTTATTTTCTTTTTGATCTTTTATTTCTGGATTTCTGAATTTTCTACTCTAATCATTAATTCTGTTAAATATCTGATGAGTATCAAGAAAATAGGGTCTACTACTTATTTCCAGTACTGGTAGATGGGAGGTGGTAGGCCTGAAAGATAAGCTATATACAACCACAATTGGATCTTCATAACCGTCACACTTCCCTGTAGATCCAAAATAGTGCTTGACATTTGTAGTTACAGAAGGATTGTGTTTTCACTTCCTATTAGAATCGC
Organism: Dolichotis patagonum; assembly: GCA_004027295.1. NCBI lineage: Eukaryota > Metazoa > Chordata > Mammalia > Rodentia > Caviidae > Dolichotis > Dolichotis patagonum. The sequence continues at coordinate 10,639 of PVJX010035118.1, read as the reverse complement.
ATATTCATATGTGGAGATTGCCAAATTTATGTGAGAATTCACCTTGGAATCCCACTATCCAAGAACTAATATTCTGATGATAATATGTTCAAAGAAAAACAAAATTATCTATGCTTATTGCCAGTGGGAGTGACAGTAAATTGGAAAAATCCAATACACTTCATAGCTAGGCAGAGTAAAGTTCTAAAACCTTATTGCCAGATGGAAAACTTCCAACACAATGAATGCTTTAAGTGCCAATAACTCATTTATGAAGGTATTTTATATTTTTCCTTGGAAAAAGTAATGTCAAAGACCTTTGGACCAGATGACAATGTGAAAAGTGTGACAGTAGGTAAAAAAAGTCAAGTTGCTCTTTTGGCAAGCCAGAGAGAACTAACAGTGCTCTTAATAGATTTTTAACCATAAAGTACTGATTATAACTCTGGAAACCACAAAAATTCAAATTACTTGGCACTGGTATCTCCACCAATTACAGTAACTTTAGTGAAGTATGTTAATGCCAAGTTTTTCAAGTATCTAGTACAAATTGTTCTGAAACTGTGAAAAAAAGTCTTGTTCATAAACATATTTGATTTCACTAGATGTTTGGCAGAAATCCCACATATAAATGACCAAATGAGTATCATAAAGATTGGAGAACATTTAGTGAGCAGGAGTGCTAAAGTGTTTACACTGAAACTAGGAAAATTTTCTTTTTTTAATTTTATGACTATTCAAGTAATTTTTATTGCTTCTAAATTTTCTTCTTACTTAGGACACTGATAATGATAAGAAAATGTCATAAACCTGACATATGAGGCCTGTTTTTAATTTTTTTTACTTCTGTTGTTTAGAAATTGAAGGCATTCTAGATTCAAGTTGAGTTATATACGCCCCCTACTCAGTGTATAATTACCATTGCTACATGACAGTCAGGGCTATAAAGATCTAGCACAAGATAAAATGAAGTGTATCTCATCAACTCTGAAGAAAATGGGTTAGTTTTAATATTCAAATATTTTGTTTGAGTTTCCTTGCAGAACTGATACCATTTTAAAAGTGTATTTTCCACCAATGTGTCATTTTTAAAATTTATATTTCCTGGTTTTTAATTCACTGATCTGTGATCACAAATTGCTTTGTGTTTAAAGCCTGCACTCAAATATGTGCCTTGAACAGAATAAAAAAACAAAAAAAAAAAGAAAAAAAAGAACACCTGGAGTAGTATAACATCTTTCTCTCTTTCCAGATTATTAATACCTGTACCAATTTTAAAGAGTTTTTTATGCTTTTATCTAGTAATTTCAGAGTTTAATGTTTCAAAAGAAATTTTAGAGGGTCAATTCGTGTTTATTTTTTTATAGGGTGCGAGATGGTATAAAGTCTCAAATTTTTGCATGTCAATTTTCAGTTTTCTTACTTCATTTGTTGAAGAGATTATCTTTTTCTCCCTGTATGCTTTTGGAATGTTTTCCAAAATCAGTTGGCCATAGATATGTGAGTTAAGTTATGGGTTCTCTGTTCTGTCCCATTAGTGTATGTGTATATTTTTATGCCGATATCATGCTCTCATGTTGATTTATAAGAAATATAACTCCCAACTTGCTGGATATGAGATATGCTAATTTTGTGCACAATAAAATTGTAGAATGTATTCCAAGGAACAGTGGAGGTTTAAGAGTAGAAAAATTTTAAACTTCTTTAGCTGAGTTTTTTTTTGTAGCAAGAAACAAACAAAAAGAAACTGTAGGAAAGATTTACTGAGAGGTAACTCCTGAGAGACAGAATCCTGAATGGATTGCCACAGAGGCCATGTTTCCAAGAATGTTTTAGAGAGCAAACATAATGTGGGTACAAAATCAAGAGGTGTTTTCTTTATCCACTCCTGCTGTGCTTCTTTTTAATTAGTGAATTGATCCATTGACATGTTGTACAAAGAAAACACATTTAACTTGAATTGTATTTTATAGACTTAAAGTCAAAGGAGAGTTCCATGCAACAGGAAACCAGAAAAAAGCAGGAGTAGCTATCAACCACAGAATGGATAAGAAGGATATGGTATTTTTATACAATGAAAGCTACTTAGCTCTAAAGAAGGATAATCTGGAGGCTTTTATAGGTAGATGGATGCAACTTGAGATCATACTGATGGGTGAAATGACTTGGGCTCATGTGGGTAAACATCATGTTATCTCCCTCACATAAAAACTGAAGGAGTTAGTGGGATCCAAAATGTACAGTAGATATTATGAAAGTGATAAAGGAGGAAATGTCTAAAAAGGGAAGATGGTAAACATTATTGAATTCCTATTATCTTGTTTTGAATTTCTGTATTGTTTTCATAGTTTCGTTAGGTTTCATTTTACTCTGTTTTGTTTTGTTTGATTTTGCTATGCCTGATGATATGGGCAGCTATTTTGAAGATAACAAGACATATTATGGTAGCCATTGTTGATATACTCTTACCTGGTTTTGAATTCCTATAATGCTTTCATTGTTTTGTTTTGATAGGTTTTATTCTGTTTTGCTTTGTTTGATTTTCTTATGTCTCGTGGTATGGACAGATAATTTGAGGACAACAAGAGACATTATGGTAGGTAGTGTTAATTTCCTATTATCTTGTTTTGAATTCCTTTATTGCTTTTATTGTTATGTTCTGATTAGCTTTCTTCTGTTTTATTTTGTTTTGTTTTATTCTCTTTAAAATAAAAGACATCATGAGGTATGCAAAACATGAATCAAACTATAATCAACTAATAAGATTACAAGTAGAGTCATAAGCTAATATTAATCCGATAGGGAAGTGGGTCACATAGAAAGCATACAGGAAAGAAGACAAAGGCATTTTCTGGGAAGGATAGGTCTAGAGGACATCTGCCTAGGTCTCTGGTCCCTATTTAGACTTTACTGACATAGATGATACCAATTATAGTATAATCTCAAGTTATAGTTTATCCCTCAGGGAGACATGTAGAGCTGATCACTGCATCATTATCCGGAGGCCTGGCCTTCTTCAGATACACCCTCAGCTGCAGTTTTGATGTGTGTTTGAACTGACCCTTTGAGGGTCTACCCATTTGTGACTGCATATTAATTTATATCAACTTAGCTGCCTATGACAAATGGATGCATTCCACTTTCCTCTTTTTGCTCATGATTTCTCTGAGCACTGAGGATCTCCCCACAGTGACTTAAAGCATGGTACCAAATCACAGGGATGGCTTGGCTTCTTGTTGACTTTTTGTTCTCTTCCCCTGCAGCCCACAAGTTGATAATGTCTAATTTCTTCTTTAATTTGTTCTGTGACCCAATGATTATTTAGTACAGTGTTATTTAATTTCCATGCATTATGGAGTTTTTGTGCCTCCTTTTATCATTATTTTCCAATTGTATTGCACTATAGTCAGATAATATGTATGGGTTAATTTCTTAAGCATTTACTTAAGCATTCTGTGGACTAATATATATCTACTTTAGAGAACATCCCATGTACGGCTGAGAAGAATATGTATTCTAATGTCATTGGGTGGAACACTCTGTAAGCATCTAGTAAGTCCACTTAGTCACAAGTTTGTTTGAGTTTTGTTATTTCTTTGTTGATATTTTTCTAATTTATCTATCTCTTTTTGACAATGGAGTGTTGAGGTCTCCCATGATATTTGCATTGTTGCGTATGATTCTGCATGCCTATTAATATTTGTCTGATATAGTTGAGTGCTCCTGCATTTGGTACACATGTATTTATGGTTGTTATCTCTTTCTTTTGACGTTTCCCCCTACCAAGTATGTAGTGACGTTTTTTATTCCCCTCAGCCCCTCTAGAATTTGTTATAGATTCATTTCTTGATAATAGTCATTCTTTTTAGGGTGAGGTCAAATCTCAGAGTTGTTTTAATTTGCATTTCTTGAATAACCAGTGATGTTGCATATTTTTTCATATATTTATTTGCTGTTTGTATTTTTTTCATAGAAGTGTGTATTCATCTCGCTTGTCCACTTTTGGATTGAGTCTTTAAATTTGGGAGGACAATTTTTTTGAGTTCTTTATATATGTTTCTGATAGTGATCCTTTGTCTGAGAAACAGCTGGCAGTCCTTTTTTCCCACACTGTGGTTTTTCTCTTTACTGTGTTGGTGATTTTTCTTGCTGTGCAAAAGCTTTTAAATATGATGAGATTCAGTTGTTGATTATTTGCCATAGTTTCTGTGTGGTCTATGTTCTATTCATAAAGTCTCTGCCTACACCCATGTTTTAAAGACTTTCACCTACTCTATATTCTGTTTTAATTGTTAGATTTTTGATCAATTCTAAATTACTTTAGTTCATGGTGAAAGATAGGGATGCAGTTTTAATCTTTCACATGTACAGAGCTGGATATTCCAACACTATTTATTATAGGTGCTACCTTTATTCTAGTGAATCGAAGACTTGGTAGTTTTGGATTTGTTTCCACATCTTCTAATGTGTTCCACTGATCTTTGGATATTTGTTTTTTGGCAGGGACTATGCTGGCTTTTCCCCACAATAACTTTATAGTATATTTTCAAGTGAGAGATTTTGATAACTCATTCTTGCCATTGTTGCCCATGATTACCTTTGGTATTTTAGGTCTCTTTTGGTTTTAGATTAATTTTATGACTTTTTTCATTAATTCTGTGAGATGTACCACTGGAATTGAGATTGTGATTCTATTAAATCTGTATAATAGTTTTGGAAGTATGACCGTTTTAGCTATGTTGGTTCTTCCTACCCAAGAGCAAGGGGTGTCTTTCCATTTTCTTATATCCTTCTCAAGGTCCTTTTTCAGAGTAGTGTAATTTCAATGTACAGGGCTTTTACATCTTTTGTTAGATTGATTCCTAGATATTTCAGTTTTTTTATACTATTGTGAAGGGTATTGTTTCTCTGATTTTTCTCTCAATGAATTTGATATCTTTTACAGGAAGGATATTGATTTTTTAGTCTTGACATTTTTTCTAGCTATGCAATCAATGTTTATTAAATCTACCAGTTTTTTGTGGAATTTTAGGGATCTTCTATGTGAAGTATCCTGTTATCTGCAAATAATAATAGTTTAACTTCTTCCATTCCTATCTTTTTTTCCTTTTCTTTCTTTTGTGTGATTTCTTTGACTAAGCGTTGAATAAGAGTGGAGACAGTGGACACTCTTGTCTCTTTCCTGATTTTAGAGAGACAGTTTTAGTTTTTGTCCATTTAGTGTAATGTTGGCTGTTGGATTGTTATGTACGACTTTTTTGAGATTGAAAAATATATCATCTGTTTAAATTTTCTGTAGAGTTTTTATCATGAATGGGTGTTGGACTTTGTCAAAAGTGTTTTCTGTATCTATTGAGATGATCATATGGTTTTTGTCCTTGGCTCTTAACATGGTGTATTACATTTACTGATTCATGTATGTTGAACCATCCCTGCAACTTTGGGAGAAATCCTTCTTGATAATGGTGTATAATATTCTTGATGATTTGCTGCATTCTGTTCTCCACTATATTATTGAGGATTTTTGCACCTATATTCCTTAGAGAAATTGGCCTGTGACACTCTTTCTTCCTTGGATTTTCTCTTGTTTTGGTATCAGGGTAGTGCTTGCTTCCAGGAGTGAGTGTAGCATTATTGCTTCCATTTCAATGTCATTAATGAATTTGAGAAGTAGTGAGGTTAGCTGTTCTCTAAATTTCTTGTAGAATTCAGCTGGGAATCCATAACAGCATGGATTTTCTTTGTTGATTGATATTTAATTATGTCTTCAATTTCGTTGATTTTATTGGTTTATTTTGAATAGTTACATTTTCTTGATTCAGGTTTGGTAATTCATATGGATCTAGGAATCTATCCATTTCTTTTGAATTTACATATTATTAGAATTCAAATTTTCAAAGAATAGGTGATTTTCTGTATTTCTGCAGGCTCTGTTGTGATTACACTCTTTTTATTTCTAATTGAATGCATTATAATCTTTGTTTTCCTTTTTGAATTAGGTTGAAAAAGGGTTTGTAGATTTTAATCTTTCAGAGAACTAACTCTTCCATTCATTGATTCTTTGTATTGATTTTTAGTCTCTAATGCATTAATTTTTGCTCTGATATTTATAATGTCCTCCCTCATATGATGTCTTGATTTAGACTGCTCTTCTTTTTCTATATGTTTGAGGCTCACAATTAAATTGTTTAAATGAGCTTGCTCAGTTTTCCTGATTGAGTATTTAATACTGTAAATTTTCCTCTGAGGATTGTTTTCATTGTGTCCACAGGTTCTGGTATGTTGTATTGTTATTAACATTCAACTATAAAAACTCTCTAATTTTTTTCTTTAATTTCATCTGGCACTCATTGCTTTTTCAGGAGGTATTATTTAATGTCCATATGTTTATAAAGTTCTTGTGGTTTCTTTTGTCATAGATTTTCAGTTTCATTGCACTGTGGTGTGATAGTATGCAAGGTATAATTTCAATTACTTTGCATTCACTTAAGCATGTTCTATGAACTAGTATGTGGTCTGTATTGGGGAATATGCAGTGTGAATTGGAGAAGGGTATGTACTCTGATGTGTGTTGTAACTCCCTGTACATCTACAAAATCCATTTGTTCAAAAGTTTGGTTCAGTTTAAATATTTCATTACTGATTTCTTGTCCAGTTCATCATCTTTTTCTGACAGTGGAGTACTGAGATCCCCCGTGAATTGTACTAGGGCTTATTTGATTATTCATGCCTATTAGTATTTGTTTTATATATATTTTTCATATATTTTTGGGGCCACTGATATTTTTCATATATATTTATGATTACTATCTCTTCCTCTTGGCTTGTTACCTTCACAAGAATGTAGTTACTTTCTTTATCTCTCTTAATCAGTATTGGTTTTAAATTCAATTTGTCTTCAAATAGAGTAGCTATCCCTGCTTTTTATGGGCTCCTGTCCCACTGAGGACTGTTCTCCATCTTTTGACTTTTAGTCTATGAATTTCTTTTGAATTAATTTTTTTTGTATGTGACATATTGTTGAATCTTGCTTCTTGATACATTCTGCCAATCTCTGTCTTTTGACTGGTGAATTGAGATCATTAACATTGATGTTAATTTGCATTGACTAATCCTTGTCATGTTATTTTCTTGTTGTCAGCTCCCATTATTTTTTTCTTTTCTTCTAATTGTTTGCCTTGCCTGGTGGTTTCATTCTTTTGCTGTTCATTAAGCTGTAGTCCTTATTTTCTTTTTCTAGAATGTGTTTCAAAACATTTTCGAGTGCTGGTGTTGTGTTTATAAATTTCCTCAGATGTTCTTTGTCATGGAAGTATCTTTTTTTTTTCCATCATCTTTGAAAGATACTTTTTCAGGGTATATCATTTGGGATTGAAGGTTATTTTCCTTTAAAATTTGGTATACTTTACTCCAAGCTCTTCTTGACTGGAGTTTGTACTAAGAATTCAGCTGTGATTCTGAGGAATTTTCTTTTATAGATAATTTGTTTCTTTTCCCTAGCAACTTTGAGGTTGCATTCCTGTGTTGAATTTGTGGTACCTTGACTATGATATTCCTGACAGTGGCTTTTTTTATCATATATAACTGGAGTTTTATATGCTTTTCTTATCTTTATGTCAAATTACTTTTGTCTACTAGGGAAAATTTCTACAATGATGTCTGTGAACAGTTTTTTTAAAAATATCAATTGTGGTAGCTCCTGCTTTTTTATTGACTCCAATCAATCTCAAGTTATTCTTCTTTGTCTCAACTAGCAGCTACTGGATTTATTTCTTAAGATTCCTTGCTGTCTCTGAAAAATTTTTCTTTCCTGGTTGCTAACTAAAATCCTGTCTTTTATTTCTGAGATCTTTTCCATACATTGGCCTAATTTGCTGTGAATAGGTTCAATAGAATTTTTATTCTCCTGGATATCTACTTGAATCTTTCTTATGGAATACATTTCTTTCCTATGCTGAATATTCATGGTTTCCATAATTTTCTTAAGCTCATCTTTTCTTGTTGTCTGTATCTGCTCTAGTGTCACTAAGCAGGGTCATTATTTTGGACACCATCTCTGTAGTTATGTGACTGATTATTTCTGATTTGATTTTTTTTCAGAGTCTCATTTAATTCCTTTATTGTCACCACTTCAATGACCTGATGGGAGGCTTTCAGATTGTCCCACTTGATTCCCTCCTGGATTTGCCTTTGCTGAACTGGATGTCTGGGATTGCAGTTTCTTTTTTGACTTTTGTTTTGTTTTATTTTTAAATGAAAAAAAGAATTAAAATGACTACACAGAATTTAAATTAAATTAATAGACTAATACTGGTTAATGAATTGCATACTGTTAATTCAAAGTAGTCATTTGAATTACAAGATACAGGCATAAAATAATCAAACAATCAATTTTTGATGAACTAACACAGATTAGTAGTATAATGTTTTTTCATTTTCTTTCCTTTTTTAGTTTAATTTCTGGGGTAATGCTTGTTAATCATTTATGGTGGGTTGCTTTATTGCTAGTACTGAATACCCTTAGGTAATGAGGACTTCTTTTAGGTATCTTTCAGGTGTAGCTGGCTTATGAGTTTTGCATCTGTTGGCAAATCTTACCACTTCAGTTTGTTGGAGATGACAAAGTGTTACATGCTTGGAGCACTCCCTGGTTATTTGCCATTGTGTCACATTGTTTTCTGTGACCCATGGTCAGTCTCAGTCATGGAATACCAAGACCAACAGCTGTTTAGAAAAATCATATCTATCTTATCTATAATGGTACCAATAAAATCAAGCATAGCCTAGAAAATTACAAACTTAGCTGACCATTAATTTGCCACTTTTAACCATTTGAACTAGATTTGTGATTATATAACAAAATCTAAAAACTGAGAAAATTATATGTAATACACAAGTCTTTAATATGTAAATTTTCCAGCAGGGTTTAAAATATGAAGTAAGTAAGAGAAGTGGAAGGCAAAGTTATTAGAAGTAAGATTGGAGAACAAAGGGGGATCATATCAACTTTGGCAAACTAGTACAGAAGACTACAGGGAAGAAAAGATGGGAGAGAAAAAGAAGACCAATATCGTCTTGCTTTGAAGTCCTATCATGCTTTTATTCGTCTATTACCATTGGTTCTATCATGTTCTGTCTTATTAGGATTTTAATATATGTGATAGTATAAACAATTTTTATGGAAAATGAGATATTATAGTAGCCATTGATCATTTTCTGTTATTTGGTTCAGAATAGCTTGTAATTCTTTCTTTCTCTTGAATGGTTTTATACTATTTTGTTAAGTTTGATATTATTGCGTTTGAAGCCATGCTCAACTATTACAAAGAAAGAGACATTATGGTAGCTATGGTTAATATCCGGTTGTCTTGTAAAGTGCTGTGTTGCTTATGTTGTTCTGTTCTGATCTGCTTTATTCTGTCCTCTTTTGTTTTATTCTCTTTAAAATAAAACTTAAATAAATATAAAAAAGAAGAACAAGACAGGACCACAATCATAAAGAAACTAGGAACTACATTAAAACCCATATAAAAACAAAATTTAAGAATGAAGGAGGAAAAAACCAATGAAACCAAACTACAAAAAATAAACAGCAAAACCACCAATGCAAGAGAGAAACAAAACAAAACAAAATTCCACTTTCAATATTGTGTCTGGTTTCACTTATGGACAATCTGTGAAGACAGATTCCTGGTCTGTGCTAATTTAGCCCAGCAAAACAGCATTAGGTTTTTTTTGGGGGGGTGAGGGGGTAGTGGGAAATCTCATCAAGCTTGCACTTTCTGATCGATACCAGACTCATTGGACTTGTTGCTGTGTGAGCAACTTCCACAGGTCTGAGTCCAGCTGGAATCCAGTAGATGGAGCTGGCAGCAGTTCCAAGATCTGTGCTAAGCCAACCTGTCTCCAAGATGACTCTAGGCCATACAATTTCTCCCTGTGGGAGGACTAAGCCCTCAGCATTCACCACCAGCTGGAGAAGTCCCTCACTTCCACTGCTACCCTCCAATGTTGTGTCTCTCCATGAAAGCCCCCAGGATCAACAGCCATCACTGTGTGTGTCCTCAGTTTTGAACCACTCCTCTGATGACATGAGTCCCATCTCAGTGGAAAGGCACTGTTGTTTACCTCCTTCTTCTTCAGTGAAATTTCTCTTATCACTCTCTCAGAGTGCTTCAATTCATGCTTTAGAATTTTCCTGTGTCCATGGTACCTACTTCTCTCTTTCTTGTCTTCCTTATGTTGCTATATTTCAGAATTTGAATGATGTCTCTCATGGCGGCTTTTCCTTTGCTGGCCACTGTTCTGCCATCTTGGCTTCCCCACTAAGAAATGTAATTTTTCAGGATACATCAGTCTGGAATGGGAGTTGATTTTTTCTTTAGGGACTTGAATACTTCAATACAACTCTATTTTACCTCAGTGTCTGTGTTGAGAAGACTTCAGTGATTTTGATATACTTCTTTATTGGTGGTTTATTTATTTTCTTTTACAATTTTTAATATTCTGTTCTTGTGCTGAATTTCTGGAATCTTTATTATATGCCTTAGTGTAGACTTATTTTGGTCATGACTAATTGGATATCTGTATGCCTCCTTTATCTGCATGTAAAAATTTTTCTTCATGCTTGCCTAGTTTCCTGATATTTTTTCTCTGAACA
>PVJX010035117.1:0-18451 GCA_004027295.1 Dolichotis patagonum | reverse complement strand
TCCTACAAGCTGGATTGTACTATAACTTAGAGCCCAGGAAACATCCAAGAGAAATGAGGTCAATTTTTCCATTCTGCCCTGCATCTGGGGGGGGGGTCAGAGGAAGAGATTGTGGCTGTGAGTTTATTACTAATTGGGTTGTTTTACAATGATGTAGGCATCTGATGAGCATTGGGTTGGGAAAGTTGGTGCCTGAGTTATATTTCTAACCACGTAATTCATGAAATCAAGGCATGAAAAAATGATTTATACCCACTATATACAGTCTTTTCTCTGGTCCCTTGATTTTTACCCAAGCACCATATTACAATACATCACCAGATGAATTCCCCAGTGAGTCCTCCAATATTTAATTTGTTCCTAGATATGACACACTGAAAGAGGATGTTGAAGATTTTGGAGTGAAGAGTGTTTAGAGCTGGTATTTCTCCTTCCAGGTTCAAGGACCACTTCTTTCAGTAATTTTTAGGAGTATGCATTGTAGTACATTATATTTATATTCATCTTAGGGATTAGGTACATGTACTTAACATATCTTAACTCTTTATTTCTCTTCTATCCTTCCCCCTCCTTCTGTTTTTAAAGCCCCTTCCTATTTGCAAACAATCTATTTCTCCTAGAATTATCTCTTTTTGCTTTGGAGACTTTAGAACTTATTTCAGTTGCAGAAGGCCCTAGTCTAATAAGGTCCTCCTCAACCCAGTAAACTGGATTTTGGCCCTTGCCACACACTCTCATAGCACTGCTACCTTAACACAATGTCTTATTGACATTATGTGTTTTCTTTCTCCATTATGGGAAATAAAGCAGTTAAACCTAGTAAAGCAGAGAATCTTTGTCTTTTTTTCTTCCCACTGTATCTTCAGTGGCGAGCACAGTGCTTGGAACCTAGCAACTACCCAATAAACATTAAACGAACAAGTGAAGGGGAAGAAGGACATTATTGTTGGAGGCAACATAAAATGTCAAAAATAAAGAGGTAAGAAACTGTAAGATGCAGGAATACATACGGGGAACTGTGTAGTTTAAATATTGAGTATGTGAGGAAAATAGTGGGAAACATATGATGAGGCAGTACTAGGGAGGGTTTCAAATGGCAGGTTCAAATCTGAACTTTAAAAGTGGTAGGAAGCTGGTGAAGATTATAGCGAAAGCAGTGAGGGAAATTACCATTGTATTTGGTAGAATTTATTCATGCCATGGGCTGCTTCCTCTGCCCCTCCCAAATATACTTCCTGCCAAGAAATGGATAATAATCTACAAAGAATTTTATGTGCTATACACCCAGTAAGCCACTCAGCTACAAATTTCTTTGGCTGAAGTTGAGTGGCCTACAGAGAACCAACATGGTTAGAAAACTGAGTTAGCCATGAATCTTGTACATTTTCAACTGAGTATCTGGTACATGATAACAATCTTAACTTTCTCTGACTTTGCCTGAGGGTCAGCAGGAAATCATAAAAGATCTTTTACTCTACTTCCTCTACTTTCTCTTCCCTATGTTTCCTCCACCTATAATATCCTTTGCTTTCACTCATTCTTGAAAATCTGCCTTAACCCTACACCTCCTAAATTAATCTCTATTGTTCCCTCCCCATGAGAAATCCTTTCTACTACTGTCTTTCTGGTTTCCAAGATGTTCCTTTCCTGAACTTGTGCTTTACTTCCTCTAGGTGGGATTCATTGACCACAAGCGAGGGACTCAGCAGGCAAGACTCTTGGCAGACCAGACCAAAGTGTCACTTTTTTTGTCTGGAACTACTTTTATATCCTTCCTTGGGGACTTGCAAGAAATGAATGACATAATGAGAAGATCAAGGGAAATGTCTTCAGTGATTGAGTGTGGAAAACTTGTCCCCAAACTTGAAAAATATAACATTTATTTCTTTTCAGCTTTCTTCTAATTTCTGCTTCCATTTTCCTCTTATTTCTACTGTACCCTGCTTTTTTTTCTGTCTCTCTTTCTACTCTCATCCTTCTGTACCACTTTCTTTGCTAGCAATGGCTGCCTTTTATTCAGATCTTATAGGGTTAGCTCTGTGTCACTGCTTCTTATTTCTCACAGCACTGTATAAACTAAATAATCATAACTCTATCCAGTTTTCAGATGAGGGAAGTAAAACACAGATTGAAAAATTTATACAAGCTTGGTAGACAGTAGCAGGGATTTGAACTCGTTACCTAACTCCTGTAGCCATCTTCTTTAAAGCACTATATGGTTTCTTTTACCCCATCTCAACTTTGTTGTGTCATTCCCCTTTTTCTGATCCTCTTCTCTCCCTATACTGCCTGCGTTTCTTTTCTTTCCTGAGACACAACATAGCTGGTCACTATAGGTCTGTGGCTGAATCTGAAAGTGTTGAGAAATGCACATAATACCCAGAAGAGATGACAGACCTCTCAATTTCTTATCATTTTCTTTGTGATCAAGTGACCCACAATTTTTCACATTTGGAGGCTGAAGGTGAGAATTCTCACCACTTTTAGTAAAGGAGGAGGAGTTTAATAACAAATGAGAGGGAAGCCTCAAGACTTGGATGGGTCTTTGATATGGAAAGAAGCAGAGACAAAACATTTTCAGCTTCCTCAGAGAATTCTTCATTCCCAAGGACTGCATACTCTCAAATTTGGGGACCTGGAGGCTGAAAAAGGTCAGATGAGGAGACTGTCCTCTGTCAAATAGTTAATTTAGGAGCTTAGGAACCTGGACTATGAAATGCAGCACCTCCACCCTTTCTTTCCCTACTAGCATAAGCAGTGCCCCAATAAGAACAAGGGCATGTTGGTGTCATACATATGAAGGTCAAAGCTTGAACTTGACAATTTCTATGTCCCATCCAAATATGATGTTTTATTATTTATTTTTGTCTCTCTCCTTTCTGTCATCCTTTTGATTAGGATTGGTTAGAAATTTTAAACTGTAAAGACACGTATTGCTCAAGTAAGAATTCTGGAGGTAGAAGTTTCCAGAGTTGATTCAGAGACCTCAGAGGAACTGGTCAGCATTTCTGAGAATTCCTGGCAACTTCAGACATCTTGCCTTATACAATCCTGTCCACATGCAGGAAGCAGTGGGAAAGGGGGAGACAGGAGGACTATGAGTGAGGCTCCCTGCTTACTGGGAGATGGGGAAATCTTTTCCAGATCACTTCTTAATCTTTAGATTCCTCCCATACCTCACTGACCCAAACTAAGTGCATTAGAGAGTGAAGAAAGAGCTATCTAACGTTTTCACTCTGCTAATGGGAGACAGACAAGGAGCAGGGAATTGGTTTGTCACTGTGTAGGAAATATTAGTGTTTCTTACTCCTCCCTTGATGCAACCAAGATTTGCTACTCTGAGCTTCTGATGACAAAGGAAAAAATAGTCTCTTGCTTCAAAGTCCCTCCTGGAAGAACACAGGCAGAGGATTACAAAGCATGATGGAAGGTACTGGGAAGAATAAATGAATGTTCCCAGGGTCACTGTAGTAGCTGAAAAGAATATATGGAAGCTACAGAAAACAATGATTAAGTTTTGAAAGGTAAATGGATTTCATCTAGGACTGAGAGGGCAGGTAAGAAGTAGTTAGAGGGGCCTTTGCGAATCTGCTAGGACTTGGCATGATCGAACAAATGGGACTCTTGGATGCCTTCTACAGGCAGAAAGTTTGGAAAGCCAAATTACACATCTGGAATGGCTCTGTTGCACTAAAGCGGGAAGATCAACATTGCCTGTGGTTTACCAGTTGGGGGAAGTCAGACACTCATCTGTGACACCTCTAGAGAGCTGAAGCATGCTTTTGTTTACCACCTTACAAAACAGCTGGTCCAGCCAGACATGGTGGTACACGCCTGTAATCCCAGCACTCGGGAGGCTGAGGCAGGAGAATCATTATGAGTTCGAGACCAGCCTGAGCTACAAAGTGAGCCCAAGGCCAGCCTGAACTGCATAGTGAGACCCTGTCTCAAAAAGACAAAACAAAAACAAAACAACAAAAACCAGCTAGTCTATGTTGGATATTTCTGATCAAGATACAGTGCTTCCTCAAAAGCCAAACTTGCCCATCTCATCTTCACTCCTTTCTCTTCCACCTACTTACATACCATGGAGGAATTAAATTTTTTCACCCAGCAGTTCAAACATATGGGACACTTGTGATACAATTTTCAGCATACCACCTACCTCATCTTTTTCAAGTCTCCAAAACCTCTGATGTAGGTATTCCTTCCCATACCCACTTGACAGATGAGGAAACAAATGAAGCATATGCTCAGAACCACATTTGCAGAGTCCAACCCTGTATTTCTTTCCACTACTCCAGTGTTTCTCCAACTGCAGTTCCTAGACTGTCTGCACCAGAAGCACCTGGACTGCATGTTGCAAAATCCAGATTCTTGGAAGCCGCCCCACCCTTCCTGAAGTAGAAACTCAAGGTAAAACAATTCACATTGTAACACACTGCAGTAGAGTTCTAGATTCATTAGCGTGGCAGCCGTGCTCTAATTTGGCTTCAAATCCCTTCTTTTTATTTTTCCAGGGGGTGGGGTAGGATAAGCCTTTTGGGTGCATCTGACTTCTAAATTGCATTTGTAAAAAACAAGCCAATGGTATGGATTAATATCCAAAACACAACGGGACCTTCCAGATCTTTGGAGAAACTTCTTTCTCTCTCCTCTGTTTGCAGAAATCTTGGTGTTAGTTCCCTGCTTGTGCCAAGATGAGTGACTGGAGCTTCCTGGGAGCGTTCCTGGAGGAAGTACACAAGCACTCCACTGTAATTGGCAAGGTCTGGCTCACTATACTGTTCATATTTCGCATGCTTGTGTTGGGCACAGCTGCCGAGTCTTCCTGGGGTGATGAGCAGGCTGATTTTCAGTGTGATACCATTCAGCCTGGTTGTGAGAATGTCTGCTATGATCAAGCCTTTCCCATTTCCCACATTCGCTATTGGGTGCTGCAGATCATCTTCGTTTCCACACCATCTCTGGTGTACATGGGCCACGCCATGCACACCGTGCGCATGCAGGAGAAGCGGAAACTACGGGAAGCCGAGAGAGCCAAAGAGATCCACCATTCTGGATCTCCATATGAATTCCAGGTGACTGAGAAACCAGAGCTATCCTGCTGGGAGGAAATGAATGGAAAGGTTGTCCTCCAGGGCAATCTGCTCAATACCTATGTCTGCACCATTTTGATCCGCACTGCCATGGAGGTGGCCTTCATTGTGGGCCAGTACTTCCTCTATGGAATCTTCCTGAACACCCTGCATGTCTGCCGTAGAAGTCCCTGCCCCCACCCCGTCAACTGTTATGTATCCCGGCCCACAGAGAAGAATGTCTTCATTGTCTTTATGCTAGCTGTGGCCGGACTGTCCCTCTTTCTCAGCCTGGCTGAACTCTTTCATCTGGGTTGGAAGATGAGACAGCGATTTGTCAAGTCGAGGCAAGGCACGGCTGAATGCCAACTTCTTGGCCCATCTACAGGTGTAGTCCAGAACTGCACACCTCCTCCTGACTTCACTCAGTGCCTGGAGAATGGCCCTGGGGGAAAGTTTTTTAGTCCCTTCAGTAACAATACTGTCTCTCAGCAGAACACAGACAACCTGGCCACTGAGCAAGTGCGAGGCCAAGAGCGGATTCCTGGGGAGGGTTTCATCCATATCCATTATGGTGAGAAGCCTGATGTGCCCAATGGAGTCTCATCAGGTCACCGCCTTCCCCATGGCTACTATAGTGAAAAGCGCCGTCTTAGCAAGACCAGCAGCAGGGCCAGGTCAGATGACCTATCAGTATGAACCTCCAAAGTGGGAGAACCAGGGCCAAGTGGGAAGAAAGGAGTCTCAGAGAGAGAGGATAATTCCTTCTGACTCCATGTTCTCATTCTTATCACTGCTTTTCTCCTTTTGGGCTGTGAGTCTCATTTGCATAGCTCATTAATTATAGAAAGTATAAACAGGATTCTTGAGAGTCTAGCCATGAGGGCTACCCAGCATGCTGTTGTCCCCTCCTCATCTCAGTATACTCAGTGAAGTCTTTCAGATTATGCATTGAACACAGTAGGGGAAGGGAAGGGAACTGTGGCAAAATCAGGCTGGAGAAGGGAAGCCATAAGCATAGAATACTAGCAACATATCTGATAAGTTCTCAAGTTCCTGTGGCTTTCTTGACCTCATCGCACCCACACCCCAAGGAGGAACTCAAAATTCTCAGTCAGTAGAGGGCACCAATCAAAGAACTTAATTATGTGTGCTCTTAAATCTATTGTTTTCTCTATTGGGATATATCTTGGAGTGGTGGTGAGGTGGCCTATGGCTGCCATTGGCTACCCTTCCCTCTACCCCGTCTCCGAAAGGGATTCTTGGAATTTGACAAGCCTCAATTTTACAAGTGCCTTGGAATGTATCTCAGGCCAATGTCCCACCTTGGTTATGCAGCAGCCTTTTTTTTTTGCCAGAATATGTATCCACTCTGTGAGGGTACTGGCTCCTTCAAAGAGTCACTGTTTACACAAACTGCATTGGAATTCATTGCCACCACCTCTCATAGTGTGCCTCCTGAACTGTGTCTTACAGTTCAGCCCAATGATAGAAGCCATCCTTACATTTCTTCCCTTGGCTGTTCATCCACTGATCATCTGAAGATCACCTTATTAATGGGAATATCCAGGAAGTCAGTATCCCTTCTCAGATCCTGAATAGATAGATCTACTAACCAGTAGAATTTTCTTGGGACTTACTATAAAAAGAACATTGCCAGATTCTTGAGGGAAAAAGACACTGGAAAAATATTTTGTCCTATTTCTCTTACTGACTGCCAACTTTTAGAGTATCAAGAAGTGGCATGATGACAGCTATGGAGGTCCCCACATCTCTCCCTCTCTAGAGGCATCAGCAAGAACGTGGAAGCAGTAGGGGACTCTTATCAAGACCCTACATAGAATGCACAGAAACTGCTATATCTCTGTGATCTCCTTAATGAGACTGGCAAGTAGAGGATGCAGAAAAGCCCTGCCTTCCCCATGGACTGGCTCAATGTCTCTACTGAGGTGATTATTCCGTAATGGGATGGATGGCTGCCATTGTGAATGAATGCAAACTAAGGATGCTAAGAATTGGATATTGAGAGTATCAAGACATTATTACATTTAAAAGATGCGTGTGTGTGTGTGTGTGTGTGTGTGTTCATAAGGGGAAGAGGAGTCCCTAAATAAGAAAAAGACTGTAGAGAATCTGTGTCTTCCAGTTGCCTGGAAGAAGGCCCAAACCTCATTGTCTTAGCATTATTAGCCTGAACAAATGGGCATGAGAAGTTGGGACTGAGGAAGGTAAGGGTTCAGAAGAAGACTCGGATCTTCTCTGACTTGCTCATTTCTGGACCAGTGTGCATCTATTTGTATGGTACTGGTGGATCAAAAGAGGATTTGAGAGAAGATATGGGGGAAAAGAACTGGATGAGATACCATTTAGAAGAGAATGATCATTCCAGGTCCCTGGAGACATTTATTATCTGGCACTGGCCTATGATTCTCTCTTCTTTCATCTCTAAAATGTATTTTGTGAAATTATTGTTTTTGAATTCAAAGTTCTATGAGTCTTTGATGGTAAGGTTTTCAGGAAGGAAAAAAATGAAATAATATGTGTAATCTGTCCTAATAAAATCTGTCTCATTTATCTTTGTTGTGTGATTTTCATGCTGTGACTATAAGAGAAGCATGAAAGATGTGATGGGGGAGTGTGGAGTTTAGAATCATACATACAGGGGCGAAAATTCCTGATGTTGTTATATTTTCAGCAAGCTACTTCACATCTGAGACTTTGTTTTTTCATCTGTAATTTGGGCCTAGTAGAATCTAGCTCATAGAATTGTTAAATGAGAGATTGTTTATAAAGAATTCAAGTCTGGTATGGTGATGCATACCTGTAATTCCAGCACTCAGGAGACCAAAGCAGGAGGATCACTGCAAGTTCAAGGCTACCTTGGGCTACATATGCATACTGAGTTCAAAGTGAGCCTGAAGTACATAGTGAGACCCTGACCCCAAAACCTGAAAAAAATTCAGGGGAGTGCTTGGGTTAAAATAGTCCATCATTAAATGGTAATTATTATTATCTTTATTGTTTTTGCTATTACTTTGAATGCACAGTGTTTGAAAACCTGTGATGTTGAGGGATGACTCCAGAACCTCCCCTTCTGAAACTCACAATTTGATTCACTTAAAGTGATCAAATTAACACACGTAAAAGGAAACAATTAAAATGGAATTAAATACAAATTAACTTATTATCAATTATTAGAACCATAAGGCTCCAGGAAGTGACAGAAATGGAAAGGGAAGGGCCTGACTTGGACCTTGATGTGTGGCTAAGGCTTTAAAAAGTGAGCGCTCCAGGGTGATTCTGTGAAATAGGTCCCCGTTTTATAGACATGGGGAGCTGAGGCCCATGAAGACTCTCCAACAGTGGAGCAGCCTCTTACCAGCCTCTCTGATTGCAATCACATCTCTTTGAAAGAGGGGAAATGATTCTTGCTCCAAACAAGGGTCAAACGACCACCTATCCCTTCATCAATAAGTAGGATTCATTTTTAAAAAAACACAGGTTTAAAAAAAACCAAATTTTTAGTAAGGCAGGAAAGCTCTTTTGAAGTAGTCCTGCAGGAAGATCATTGTGCATGTTATGGCACTGTGTTGAGATTCAGAAGTGTACCTGGCACCTGTTCAAGGGTAAGGTGCTCAGCCAGAGGTTTTTGAGTAGTTCAACTGTAAAAAACTGGTACTATTTTTTTTTTTATTGGTACCAGGGATTGAACTCACAACCCTGTGTTTGCAAGGCAGGCGCTTATGCTGCTTAGCTAAATCCCCAGCCCCTGGTACTAATTTTTTTTCTCCTAGAAAAAAGTGTGTGCTACATCTCCTAGTTTTATAAACACAGCCATAACATTTAGTAGTACTATGCTCAGACTGCAACAGCTTGAGGGACTTAATTTATAGTAAGATTTCAAACCTGTGCATTTCTACTCTCATTTTCTCCACTCTCCCCACGTTCATCACTAAAGATCATAAGCGCATTGATAATGCAATGAATACACTCTGAATTTCAAGCCCTTTCAGGTTTCTATTCATTTCTTTCCAATAGTGCTAGATAAGGATGCTAGAGTTTCACTCCAATAGCTAAAGAGTTTTAAGTTGTCAAATGCTAAGAAAATGCCTATGAAAAATTAATTTGGGGTTTTTTCTCTAACGATGTTTTGATAGCAGAGAGACAAACTTGGGCACTAGACACTTTACAGGTTGTTTGAAGGACTTTTTTCATGATGTGTAAGTGAGGAAAATGGTGAGGCTTGAAGAGGATCTCAAAAATAACCCACCACTTCCTAGGAGAACCCAGGAGATCCTGGAACCATGTGAGTCAATCTTGGACAATAAAAAAATTTTCAAATGATAAATAAATAGAATAGGGTTCCTGTTTTTTCCTATTGTTAGAGAGCCAAGTGTCATCAGAAGTGAGTATATTTTTATCATTATGTCATCTGAAAGAGAAACCTTTTCATTCAACAAATATTTATTGAAAAGTCATTTTGAATTGGGAATCATGATAGACTTTAGAAATAGAATTTTATAAGCCAATCATAGTTCCTGCCTTTCCTAGTTTACTGTCTAGTGGGAAGGCCTTCCCATGCAAGTAAACAAGTCACATAATTACTGGGGAGGGAAGGTCCTTCTGCAAACAGCATGATCCTGTTTGAAGAGGTAACACTGACGCAGATCTGACAGATGTGAAGCCAGCCACTGTAAGCAGGGGAAGAATCCAAGGTGGAGAATCCAAATTGCTTTCAGAAAACTTCAGAATGCAGCTGTCTCTTATCTCAGTCTGCCCTAAAGGTTTTAAACTGTTGCAAACCCATGTGCCTTTTTCTGCAAAAACTTTAGGGGACAGAAACTTTTCACTCAAAGAAGCAGGAGAATTTATAAAAGGTCTGAATTTAAACAAGTAAATATCAGATGTTAAGTTGGAAAATGCCTTAATGTTGCAACTACCAGTATGGAATCTTCTAACACAATTCTATGCTCAGACCATTTCCTGGGGTAGGTTGGGAAGGGGAGGTGGGGCAGCTCAAGGACCCAGCAAGGAGTCTGGGCTGATAGGGAGAAGACTATATCCAAGGGATCTAAGAAAGAACCAGCAAGGTGTGGCCCAGAGTGGGCTTGACATCAAAGAAGTCAAAGAAACAAGTACACAGAGACAGGTAGTAGGGAAGGTGGAGGGGCACATCAGCAGGAAGCCAGGCCCCAGAGCTCTATGAGACACCAGGCAGGTAGGCACACTGCAGAAGCTGTCAGTAGGACCAGTCCTTGAATCTTCTGGGCTTAGGAAGGAGGCAGATGCAGGCAAAGTCAAGCTTCATTCTAAGGGCTGGGTTACCATGCAAGGCACCAGGACAGAGTCTTGCACACATTTTAAGGAGGGGTCCCTACCTGAATTACAATGAGATGTAGATGAATTAAGCTATTTCCACTAATATATATGATTTTTACAGGTACATTTAAGGTCTTAAAACAAAGGAATGACCATTAAGTGAGAGCTCCAACCACCTCATCAAGACACTGTGGTAGGTAGGGAGATGATTTTTGGCATGGAACCGGATACTACTCTGCAGTCACTTGAAGCTGGCACCTATCTCCTTCATCTTGACATTGGGGAGACCGTGGTTTGGAAAAAAGACTAAAGTCCCCTCAGTCCCTTCAACATAGTTGAGTTTTCCATTTCCCTGATTCAAGGTGCTTATGGGACTGGGCACATTTACCTGCTCACAAACGTTTTCTTGGAGCAAAAGACACATACATGAAGCCTTCCAGAACTGTTCATTGCCCTAAGCCCTGCATCTTGGCCAAGGCTAAAATCCCCTCTGGCATCAGCTACAGTTCAACGAAGGAGGGATTCAGGACAGGGAGAGAAGATATTTTATGCTTTCCTGGGTTTTTTCTTAAAATAGGATGAAATATAACCTGGAGTGGTTGAAGTTTACAAATGTTTAAAATTGCAGATTCAGAAATCAACATAAAAACCTATATAGGGTATAGATACCTAGGAAAAGTCAATTTTTAAAATTCACTATTTTAATAATAATAAAGAACCAAATCAGAGCTGTTGAGTCTTTACTATTTCCTATGTATTGGGCTAGGAGATTTTCATGAATTGTCATTTCATCCTTACAAATCTAATTAAGTCACTGACCCTGCTTTATAGATGAGGAAAATGATACTTATGAAATATCTAGTAACTTAACTAGTAAGTAGTAGGGCCAGCCCTTATCTCTCCAGTTACATTATGCCTCTACTAAATGCATATTATATATTCTTAAGTAAAAGGAAAGATTCACAATTGTATGTACACTATGATTGTGATGAAGAAAAGTATGTATTTATAAGAAAAAAGACTTGCAAGAAACAAAAATGAAAGCAATGTGCCTGTTTGATGGCTCTCTGGGGATGCTCTAATTCTCTTTGTTTTGTGAACTATTTTAATATTATCATGTTATTTTTAAAATTAAAAATTTAAAAAGATATTTATATTCAAGCTTTGGGCTAAATTTGGTGTCCTCCTGGGGTGGCTTCCAGGAGCTGCCTCTCTCTATTTCTGCAGAACTCATGCTTGGGAAAATTTTTTTTGCTTGGGTTCTGACTGCCACCCTTAAATGGAATAAAGTTAGCAGGAGGCACCCATTTCAGGTCCAGACTGCTGACTGTGACAGTGAGCAGCCTGCCAGCTGTTTCCTCTGGAAATGGAGAGGCACTGGAGTCAGTGTGGGAGGCATGAGTTACTGCCTACCTTCATTGTGGAGACTGTCTGCCCCACCTGAGTGAGACAGGGCAATAGGGCGAGAGATGCTCCCAGAGGGAGGGACACTCTCCTTTTCCCTCGCAATTTTGTTTATTAGTACATGTTTGCAGAACGTAATGATTACATTCCTTGTGTGGAGTTTGCACATGTATACAACACATTTTAATTCCTTTT
This sequence comes from Dolichotis patagonum, assembly GCA_004027295.1. Classification (NCBI taxonomy): domain Eukaryota; kingdom Metazoa; phylum Chordata; class Mammalia; order Rodentia; family Caviidae; genus Dolichotis; species Dolichotis patagonum. The sequence continues at coordinate 6,455 of PVJX010035117.1, read as the reverse complement.
TTCATCCATTTCCCTTCCCTTCTCTCCCTTTTTGCTCTACCTCTTGGTCCCTTTCCCTTTTGCAAAAGGTCTATCTCCTTATTTCATATTATCTAAATTTTATTTTGCTCTTTATTTATATTTTGAGTTTCTCATATAAATCATGCAATATTTAAGTTTACAGATCTGATTAATTTCAATTACCATTATGATCTCAAGGTGCATCCATTTTCCTACAAATGACTCATTATCTTTCTTTATGGCAGAGTAATACTTCACGGTGTGTAAATACCACATTTTCTTTATCCATTCATCTGTTGATGGACATATAGATCACATCCAAGATTTATTTGAGTTGTGCAGCTATAAACATGAGCATGCATATATCACTGTACTATGATGTCTTCAGTTCTTTCAGGAAGATTCCTATAAAGGGAATAGCTGATCCAACTGGAATTTCTAGTTTTAGTTTTTTTTTTAGGAACCTCCATACTGATTTCCATAATGGTTGTATTAGTTTACAATTCCACCAATAATTCCACACCAGTATTCCTCTGCAGCCTCACCAGAATTTTTATTATTTGATTTCTTAATGATAGCCATTCTTTCTGGAGGAAGGTGCAATCTCAGTGTGGTTTTAATTTGCATTGCTGTGATGGGCAGACAAATTGAACAAATTTTCATGCATTTACTGACATTTGTACTTCTGAGAAGTGTCTATTCATTTCAGTTACCCAACATTTGGTTGTTTTTAAAAATTTTTTGGAGGATCTAGTCTTTTTGAATTCTATATATATTCTATATATTAGTCTTCTGTCTGAAGAATAGATGGGAAAATTTTTTCTCATTCTATTTGTCTCTTCACTTTATTGGTCATTTCAGGTGCGGCCTGGAAGTGTTTTAATTTGATATGATCACATTTGTTGATTCTTGATGTTATTTCTTGTACAACTGGAGTTCTGTTCAGAAAGTCCTAGCCTATGCCCGTGTCTTCAAGAGTTTTAACTATTTTGTCCTCCAGCAGATTAAGCATTTCTCCTTCAACATTTAGATCTTCATTCCATTTTGATTTTAATTTAGTACTTGGTGAGTTATATGGATGTAGATTCAACCTTCTGCATGTTTCCTCAGCACTATTTATTACAGGGGCTATCTTTGGGAGGGACACTTCTAATACAATGACACCACAATCATTGTGCACAGAACCAATCAGAAGAGTGCTATTTTGGACAAATCAGAAACTTGCTATTTTCAGTCCTTCATTTGAATCTGGTGCTGTTCAAAGGACAAATTACAAGATGTCTTTTCAATCCTTTATTTGCATGTGGGAACAAAGAATCAAAAGTCACTAACTTTGATCCTTCATTTACATGTAACAAGAAACCAAATGAGGTTTTTGATAGAACAGTTTACATATGACGTGATGCCAACTGAGTATTTGATAGGATGACGTTCTCAATGCCTAATTTACATAAAAGACAGACAACCTGGGAATTTTTGATACAAAAAATCCCTTCTTCTCCTTGGTGCTGTTGTGAGCCCTTTCACCAGCCCACATGTATACTACAGAATGCACTTCTTTTCTGCCTTCAATAAATGTACACTTTGCTTTTTCTGTATCTCTTGACTAATTCTTTGTTCAAGACACCAAATATGGGAGCCTGCATCTGGTAGCATGAGGTCAGAGCCTTGAGGGAGATACTGTTTAGGGTAAGTGTTTCATGTGGTAATGGGAAGAAAGGGCATTGCAGGCTGCCTGATTGTGGGAAGAATCTGGGAGAGAAGAGTTCAGGAGGAACTTGATAGAGTAGCTTTGAAGGAGGAGTAAGATTTTATTATGTTAAAGGAGGAGACATATGAGGAGAAAACATCACAAATTAAAACAAACAAATAAACAAGTGTTAGTAACAGAACTGCATGGTTTATTTCAGGAGCAGGGAGCAACCTTGAGGGGCAGTTGTAGGAAGTAAGGCCAGAAAGTAAGACAAATGGACTTTCAGAGAATTCTGAAACTGACTTTCTGAGGGTAGAGGGGAGCCGTATTTCATCCTAAGGGTGGTGGCCATGAACTAGCGAAATATGTAGAGCTTTGACCACTGGGACCTGAGACCTGAGACCTGGGTAGGTATGGGGGTGGAGGTTGGTGATAGAAGAAAGTCAGGGACAATAAGAGGTTTTAAGTATCTGTGACCATTTATTTATTTATTCAACAAAACATTCATTTTTTTTCAACAAAAACAAGATGCAGGGCTGTTCTGTGCCTCATACAGTACCAGGACCAGGAATTCAGAAAAAAGCCGTGGCAAGGCAATGATTGTTAGGAAGTACAGGGATTGTGGATATATCAGGCCCCTTGTAAAGCCTTTCTTCAGAGCCTCTCAGCCTTACCTGCCCTCTGTCCAGCACTGTAACAGCTCAGCTGAACTGGCAACTTGATTGGCTTGCAACCCACCTAGGGGATTAGTAAAGCATTCTTCTAGTGTGTCTGTGTGGGCTATGAAGGTGTGGCCCTGGGTACCATGTTTGGTCCCTGACCTGACCCTCCTGGGCACTGTTCCACTGCTCTGCTTCCCAGACACCATGGAGTGAGCACTCTGCTTCACCATATCACTCTGCCCTAATATTTCTGCCTTGGGAACAGCTGAGCATATACTAACTCCTCAGAATCTGTGAGCCAAACTAAACCTCTCCTCTTTGAATGTATTGGTGTTGGGGATTTTGTCCTAACAGTGAGGACTGATACAGGCACATAGTGTGTAGCTATACAATGGTTTATCCAAAGGCCTCCCCCCAAAAGTGGCGGATCTGTAGGCTCTGCTTTGGAAGTAGCCAAACTTGCTGCTATTCTTTCTGAGCGGGGCCTCATACTCCTACCCACACTGACCAATTCTGATATCCCCTCCCAAGTTTTGTTTAAATTTATAGTGACAAAAGAAATTAAATGGAGAAAGAAATGATTCCTCCCTAGTTAATCAAATACTTCATTGTTGCTAAATTGCTTCTCTTCCTTCCCATCCCTGAAAGAGCATTAAGGTTTTAGTAAGACTAAAAATTACCACACATATATGCACACATATTGAGCCCTTTTAACATTTATAGCCAGTGTGGTTGCACATGCCTATAATCCCAGCACTTGGAAGGCTGAGGCAGAAGGATTACCAAGAATTCGAATCCATTCTGGGCTCCATAGTGAGTTTAAGGCTGGCCTGAGACACATGGTGAGACCCTGTCTCAAACCAACCAACAACATATTATCTTAACATTTATAGAAGCTCTTTGCCAAAATGGTATTCTGGAACTGGGAGGCAGCCTAAGTGATGGTGGCCTTTCTCACCCATGTTGGGCTTAGGCAAGACAGCTGAGTGGATGGAGGTGTTGAGTTCAGAACGGTGAGGGCACTTGAGCTAGCCTGGGAGAGTAAAATCTGCCCTCAGACAGCTGCAGCTGGGAGCTGTCAGGGTATAGATAGAGCCGCTGTGTGTGGCAGTTTAGTTTTCAAAGGGAAACACTCGGGCTTTTCAAACATAACTCTTTCTGCATCTTTTTCTTGGCACCTACTTAGATCTTGCCAGTCCAAGCCCCAGTTCCTTCCCACCAGCAGAGCACTGGGTCACGGGTTATACGTGCAAGACTTGTCTTCCCAAGTAAACCCTGGAACGGCAGAGAGTACATCTGACATTTCTTTTTTGTTGCTCTCTCCCCATAGCACATGAGCCATTGATTTTAGAACTAAGAAGGAATGCTAGGAATGAAATTTAACTCTTACTTCTGGGGAACTTAGCTCTGCAGAAGCAAGATTTCTAGAACCTCAGGGCTGAGTAGGCATCCAGCTTAACTTCTCAGTTGCTTCCCTGATCGCTGCACTGCCTGACTTCTTTTTTTATTTTAAAAAGCAAAACAGAAAAAAAGGATAAAAATGATGCGGAATTTCAAAAAAAAGTAGGAAATTAACACTAGTTAATATATTGCATATTGTTATCTTAGAAGTAGTTGTTCAGATTACAAGATCTAGGCACAAAAATAATCAGTCAAACAATGACACACAAACTGTTTTTTTTGATGAAGTAACAGAGATTGATGTTATAGTTATCTGCTTTTTTTATTACTGGCAAAGCAGCAAAGTAATTATGCTTAATTGGTTTGTTTTCACAGATCTAAGTTCAAAATCCAGCTTTGCTACTTTAAGTAACCTCTTTGAACTCTTGTTTCCTTGTCTGTAACATGGTAAAATAGTATCTTACTCAGTGTTTCTGTAAAGTATAAAATGTTTAGTAGTATAATTATCTATCTAGCATACATCCACTTTTACAAACTCTGTTAGTTCATCAAAAAGAACAGTTTGTGCTGTTGTTTGATTGATCACTTTTGTGCCTAGATTTTATAACCTGAACAACTACTTCTAAGATAACAACATGCAATATGTTAACTAGTGTTAATTCCCTACTTTTTTTTGAAGTTAAGTATCATTTCTATGTTTTCTATTTTGCTTTTTAAAATAAAAAAGTATAAGGTGTTAACTAAATAAATAGTATCAACTAATTGTGTAATAAATGTTGGCTATTCTTAGGTCATTCCCAGTGTATCCCAGCCTATCCTCAGAATGTTTTGTTAAATCAGGCAGAATGGTATACATGTATAATCCCAGCTCTTTTCAAGGCCGAGGCAGCAGGATCACAAATTCAAGCCAAGTCTGGGCAACTTGGTCACAGCAAGATTCTATCTCAAAATGAAAAATAAAATGAGAGTTTGGAATGTAGCTCAGTGTAAAGCCCCTGACTTTAATCCCCATAGTATCACCACCACCAAAAAGTTTTTTTTTTATTTGAACAATTTTTGTTGAAATCTTTGTTCCTTCTTGTAGTTTCATTCTTCTGTGAGTTTACCTAAAGTCATCTAGTGAGTTAAAGAATTTGGTTGTTTCAGCTGCCTCTGAAATATTTGCTGCATGAATGAAACAATAGCAGTCTGCCATAATAAATTGCTTTTATCACTATTCTTATTTCAGAAGCTAAGAAAACAATGTGATTTTTCCCAACGCCTCAGAGTGAGTTAGTGAAAAAGTCTGTAACAGTCCCATGTCTCCTCCCTAGTCTGATGCTCTGCTCCAGTTTTAATGAGATTCTTTTCTCTTCTATGTTAGTGAGTCAGGGAGGGGAGGGTACATATTTGTAGATGAATGTAGACAGTGGCCTGTGGTAAGAGGCCCCAAATTTCTCCTAAACACATTTTCTCATGCCACAAGAGAAAGGTTAAAGAGTAATAGTATTGAACTGTAAGTATATTGGAGGGACACAGTTGGTCCTTCAGTTCTATACAGTGTTTTACATCAGAATCACATATTCTACAAACAGAGAGCTTGTCCTATTGGGTTAATGGCCTAATGTATGAGGTGTACCAGTGGGAGCATCTAGAGGAATCAAGGGCAATGCAAGCACCCTGAGCATCTGTGGAGACCGGCGGAAAGGCTGTTAGAAAAGGCACTTACTATTCCATGAGAGGATGGATTTAGCATAGGCTGAACCTCACTCTTTCATTCCATATCAGATATAATATATAGAACATTTAAATTCCATCCATCCATCAAACACTACAAAGAAAAGACTCTGTGGACTAGAAATAAAGTTATCATCTGAAAAAAAGGAGAAAAAATAACATATGAAGAAAATCCATAATTATAGGCAAGTATGGGAGCCTCATATGAGCAGAGGTAACACATGAGCATCATCAAGGCCACATTTTCATCACCCTAGAAAAGACAGAAGCCATTGATATAGTTGGGAGCACAGTACCATTATTGGCAAAGGACCTGAATCAGAATTCCTGATTAAGCTGATATCTACAAGAGGAGACTGGAAGGAGAGACATCCTCTCTCCTAGAATTTCATGCAGAAATAAGATGCCTATCAGTGGCTAGAGAAGAAAAGTCACCTGCATAATGCTCAAGAACAAACCTTTGGTGTGAATTTAGAGCTCGCTGTTCTATTTTCTCAGATCCTGTCTTGAACCAAGCTTCAAACAAAAGACTGTTTTGGTCCTGTGTATTAAAATGTCATAAAAGAGGTGAAAAAAAATCAATCATGGTAACAGATTCAGATATGTGAATATTTTTAAAGCCGCTATATACTTTAAGTAGATAAATTGTATGGTACGTGAATTGTATATCAATAATGACATAAAAATTGTCATGGAAGACAAGGTCATAATTCTGAATAAAGCATTTTAGGAAAACCAGTATGATGCCTATCTATATCTGACAACCTAGAAGAACTAAATGTGACAAAATAAAAAACAGAGTAATTTGAAAAAATATTTTAGGTATGTATGTTTAAAATAATGTTAGAGCAACCCAGCAAGGCACCCTTGATGGCAGCCATGTGGGATTCACATGGCCGGACTGCCCCAGGCAGGGACCCTCTTACCAAGACCCAGGTATGGACACACACACACACCAGAAATTGGTAAGTCAGATGAACCAG
>PVJX010035116.1:0-18456 GCA_004027295.1 Dolichotis patagonum | reverse complement strand
GCAGGCTGCTTACTGGTTGGCTCGGCCCCCTAAGTTCCAGCATGGCACGGATCTCAGGAGACAAGTAGTGATTTCTTAGGGTTTTTTTTTCTTTTCTTTTTTTCCTTTGGAATTCTGTATTGTTACTACCCCTTTTCTGTTTTTTTTTCTCTTTAAGTAAAATTTAAAAAAACAAAAAGAAAGCTGCGTATGTTGTCCCTGGATCCATGTGCATGTGAGGAAGCCACCTGTGCCTCTTCCCCCGTGGCCTGCAGCTCCTCCCAAGGCTGTGCATCTGTTCGGCAGGGTGTGACGTGCGGATCAGAGCTGCTATGTCTAGACAGTTCCCTGAGGTTCAGCGTGGGAGTGGGCTAATGCTTCCCTCATGGGCATAGAGTTAATTTTCAGCCATACACCACGCCACTGGGACAGGCACTACCAGATGCACACAGTTTAAATCCCATGAATGCTGTCTGCAGCATTCGTAGGCATTAATGGATTAGGGAGAAGAATGGTAGACCACTATTTCTTAATATACTTAGCCTTGATCTGATATAAATAATGGAGAGATTAAAAAGGACTTTGAAAGTATAAAGTGCTAAATGGAATAAAGTGCTGCCACACTTTAGTGGTTTGTGCTACTCAGAGCCCTGCATATAGATGCCTACACCTCCACGATATTCAGAGCTCTATAAATATCGCAGCATATGGAGTATTGTACCATAATGCATTAGTGCTTTTCTAATGGTAAAAGCTTCAACTTCCTACAACACCTCCCTCTTTTTGTGTAAATTTCACTTCTGGAATCACGTAAGTCAATACACCTGACAGCGGCTGTGAAGGGGAGGAGCAGTCAGTGGTCTTTGGGCTGTGGGTCCCGTGCACACAGCTCTGTGCATCTCCCCCCAAAGCTGGCGCGTCTGCGTACCACAGCTCTCGAGCGGAAGTGGATCAGATGCAAACCACGGATGTTTGTTTTTTCATTTCAAACAAGAAAAATAATGTGAAAAGTGATCATATTCTTATAGTTTCTGAGAGGATTTATAAAAGCCTAAAAAACATAAAAACATAAAAAGTGTCTTGGCCTTCAAGGATCTAGGTACAGTCAAGTGCTAGTACTTGCTTCTGCTGAGAATTTGGGCAAGTCACCATAAGTCTGGGCCACATGTCAAAATCCGTGTGACAGTGACTTACAAGGCAACGTCAAATTGCAAAGACATGGTTTCTTCTAGTAGTAGCATGTGGTAAGAACTCTGCTTTTGAGTTTAAGCAATGACCACAAATTCTCAAGAGCTGCATGAGGGCTTGAAAGCTTCTAAAATCTATCCAGGAAAAATGGGCAGATGCAAAATTATGCCCAGCTGAGACCCGTGGACGTCTGCTTGATGAGCTGACAGTGACGCTGTGCTCTGTGTCCACTGTGGAAAGGAACAGCAACACATAGTTTGCAATGAGAGCTAAAAAAATAATGGTATCCTTCTGAGTTCTTTTTAGTTCTTCCCTTTGTGTACTTTATTGTGACATTTTATTTTGACTATTTTCAAAAAATATAATGTGAGATTTCTCCACAGTAGATTCAGCCACCCTGCCACTACTTTTGGAGTCTTATTTCAGTTGCTATGAGCTAACTGAGGAGGCGAAATCCAGGGCCAGTAGTGATGTCTTTAGGGCACACGAATTGATTTTTCGCATCTTTCATCTTGTCTGGCGAAGATCTCCGCAGTGCTCTTTGGACCACAACCTGAGGCCCTGCTGCAATATTGGCAGAAGCTGTGAAAATGTAGGTTCCATGCTGCGGATTCTGGGAAGAACGAAGCCATTGTTCCTTGGAATTTTATAAATGGTAGGTTTAATATGCTCCTTCCTAATTGGAAAACAGATACCATGCCATATTTATTTTGCAAATCAAATTGGCTCCTAAGATCTCCATATTTTAAATATAAATATATTTATTGTGTAAGCAACTTGTCAACTGAGCTGGCATTCTTTTGCATTTGTTCTTTTAAAAATAGCAGTAGGTTTATTAAAGGTACACCAGTGTTTCTCCCCCCATCGCCGTGATGAGTTATGGCTGTCAGTGTGTGTTGTCTACACTGTGAGTGTCCTGAACGGGTGACAGGTGCTTGTGTAGCAGGACAGTATGTGTGTTTTGATGGAAAACAAACCAACAGGTTCATAGAGTTTACCACGGAGCACATCTTTGTCTGATGAAATTGAGGTTGAATTCAACGCTGAATGCGAGTGGATTTTAGGAAAATTCAGCTTCAAAGAAACATTATTTTTTGTTCAACAAATAACAAAGGGAACAACACTGAGGTCGCAGTGGGATGTCCTTGGGCCAGAGGTGTGGAGGAAACCTGAGCCCTTTGCTCTCCAGACCTCATTCATAACACTCCACACTGTTTTTAGTTCTTCACCACAGAACAATTCTTCCCCCATTAACGCGTTTTCTAGTCAGAATTCTCCTCCACCCTGTCCCTCTAGTGTCTCCAGGCAGAGGAGATGAATTGATTTCTGGTCTTTCCAAATCCTAACCTACACAACAGAAAGAATTCCACATTCTTATTGTGCTTTCAAGTATTCTTAAAATTGACAATACTTACTGAACATCTAAAAAGGCCAAAATCAAACAGTAGCAAAGTTCAGACATTTAGAGTTTGGCTTTATTGCTTTTGCAGAGTATTCATTTGCTTTCGGTTCATCTTACAAAATAATCTCGTATGTATGAAAAATGCATGATGTGTAGTGTTTTGAAATATTCAGTCTGCCTGAATTTTATGAAACTAAATATAAGAACTTCTTGTTCATAGGAATACATGCAAGATATTCATGCCTAAGATGACAGATTCCCTCATGAAATCATTTCTCATCAAGGAATTCTCTGAGATGCTGGTTTTTGAAAGACAGCGTGGTTTGTACAAGGGTCACTCAATTTTTCCTGTTCATTTCAAAGTGATCAACAAGTTCTGCTCCACACATTGGTAGTTTTCTTGTCACCTCCTAGTAGATTCTGAAATTGAGGTCAAATGTATTTTGTCTGCCTGAAAATGTAGCCCTTTGCAAAGAAAATCAAGTACTGGGTGGGGACACAAGGGCCACTGTGTGGGCGGAGGTGAAGCAGACTCTTTGGACAAGGACAATGTCACTGGCAGTGTCACAAGGCAGGTGCCTAAGGGAAAAAATGGCAAGTGCTAGAAAATGTACAACTCAGATTGTTCATTAGAAAGAAAACACCATCAAAGCAAAACCCCTTATCCTGGCTGCACTGGTATATAAAGTATCATTCCTAAATTCTTGGATTCTTTAAAAATTGTTAAAGCACGTACCTCTGTCTAAAAAAGTCCACCATACTAGAGAAATTGAGCCATCTAAACTCACATTTTCTGACTAATGTGTAAATATTCCAACATAGTCTGAGTTTGTTTTGCTTTCTCTCTTATTTATTAATTGATTAATTTATTTATATTTTATGTTCGTAATGAACTCCAGAGCTTCACATGTGCTAGATCATTACTTTACCACTGAAAGGTACCCTCTGCCCAGGAAATATTTTGTGTTTGTTACAAATGGGAAACCTGATTTTACGAAACATAAATATCCTGGACTATAATGAGTGTGATCATTTTTAAAAGTCTTTACAAAGATAAAATATTTCTAATTAAAATATTTTTAGATTAATGGAGTGATATAATCCATTTGAAGAAAACAAGTACTGTGTCTGAAATATAACTGCTCAAAAAAGTCTAGGTATGTTAAAGCAATTTCATGTATTTTAGGCGCAAGAGAAAAATCACTCTTGGTTTTATGTTTCCCTTTGCTCTCTGAACACCAGGATCAGCTCTTTGTATTTATATGTGTAAGGAGAACATAGCCTTGAGATTCAGACTAAGTCATAACCTTTCAATTTAGCAATAACAGTAAAATAAACATAGAAAAAAATCAAGGGCTTGATTTTTTTCTGTTTTATGTGCAAGAATTCTGAGACCTAGAGAAATCAAGACCACGGTCTAAGATGCAGCCAGATCCCTCTGCCAAGAGCCCTCTCCCTTTTGTTGGAATCCACCCTTCTGTGTTACCTTGCTCCTTTGAATACTGTTGGTATACATGCGGAGCAACAGCGGGTGTGAAAACACCACTAAATCACCCACCCCTGACTACCACATTACTAGAAAAAGAAATGGAAAGCACTGGTAGAATCAGAATTGCACATTAAAATTCATTTCCTGTAATTTGAAGTTACAGCACTATCTGGTGTTATTTTGAGGGCAAACAATATGCAATATATACAGAACAGAACTGTTAATGTGGATTTTTTTTGTGAAAGAATCATGAATTAAACTGACCCAATTCCATGATGTGACTTATTCCTCTCACAATTTTTTTTTTTTTTTGTTGGTACCGGGGATCGCTTGCCAGGCAGGCGCTTATGCCGCTGAGCTAAATCCCCAGCCCCTCCCTCTCACAAATTTAAAATTCAGAAAGATAATCAGTTTCCCGTACATTCACCTATAGAACTTATCGGAGAAGAAATTTACGGTGAACAACTGAATCAGGATTGTGATCTTAGGTCACTGAAAAACATTTTCAGTAGCTAAACCAAGAAATCTAGGCAATGGTAATTTTTGAAATAACAGAAACCATGCAGGTCAGCTGAAATGACTCCCTTCTTGGGGTTTCAGGGTACTGACAAGTCAAAGCTGGCATAGATACCGGAGCTACACTAATGTTATGAAACGTTAATCACGGTCTCTGGTGGCCACGGCAGGTACTACATGCCTGCCACAGGAGGGCTCAGGCACTGCTGAGAGAACCAGAGTGAGTGATCACCCTCACTCACCACGACAAGTCCCCTGCACTCGCCCGCCACATGGCTTCTCTCCCTGTCCCGGCGACCTTTGTGGACTCTCCTGCTGCCCGAGCTCACCAACCTCTTGCGCCTTCACACCCACAGGCTCAGTGGTCTGCTCTGCTGTGGCGCACCTGACCCACGGCGCTGGCCACTGCTCCTGGGAACCCACCTCCCAACACCACTTCACACGTGGACTTGACTTCACAGTCCACACCTGCGTGTGAGTGCAGCTGCCGATGAGAGGCTCCCGGGGTGCCCGACTCCACACTCTCCAGATACCAGTCCAGGCCTTGGCCCCGCACTGCACCCGGGCTGCTGCTGCTCAGCCTCGTTCCTCCTCTCTGTTCTCAGGGACTTGCTCTGCACAGCTTTGACGAACTCTCTCCCCACCCAGCTCTGCGCAATCGGTTTACTCTTTCCTTTCCCTGTCCTTAGTGCTCCGCCATCACAGCTTTCAAGAAACTCACGTTTTCTTGTCTCCTTCCCCTTCCCACCTTCCAGCCTTTCTTCCCTTCTCCATTTGCAAAAGCTCTATCTTTTGCAAATCTTTTGTTTTTTCCCCTTCAATTATTTTTTCTTTAAATTCCTTTTCTCTCACTTCCCTCCCTCTTACCCCATCTTTTGTTCTTCTTCCCGTTTGAAAAAAGTTCTTCGCACTTCCAAATATCTATCCTCTGTTTGCTCCTTCTTTTTGCTTCAGTTTTTCACACAAAAGAATGCATTATTTGAGCTTGTTAAGTCTGGTTTTTTTCATGCAAAATGATGGTCACAAAGTACAATGAAGTAAGCAGAGCTATAAACAGGTACAGATTCCCGCTGTGAGAGTGAGCACTATGCACTGCTCACATGAGCTAACGAGAAAACAGGAACTCATTTTGCTGCACAACACACTTAACACTGGACCTTTCTGAAAGCCAGGTGCAAGGCACACACCTGTGATCCCAGCACCAGGAAGCTGAGGCAGAAGGGTCCCGATGTAAAGCCAAGGCCGAGCTAGGCTGTGAGATTCCGTCTCCAAAAGAAAAAACAAAAGCACTTAACCTCTATGTGCTTAAAATACTTCTTCTTTGATCCTCATAACTTCATATTTATTTTGCCTTTTCATTCTCCCTCAGTAGTGAATGCTTTGCTTTATCTTAATATTAATTGGGTTCCACTTTAGGAACTTACTTTTTCTCACTGTAATTTCCCTAAAATCATGTCATCTCACTAATGACCTTTATCTTCACATACACATCCAATTCTCATCCCTGTTCTGAGTGCAACATTTCCTCTGGTGTGATTCCTAACAACTCAATATGTCAAAATTAAATAAATGGAAAAAGCTCACCTCATGGCAAATATCCCAATCCGTTTCTTTTTTTCTGGTTCCAACAAATGGCATTGTCCTCCAAGCCTGGGCGTTAAACTCCTTCAGATCTCCATCCCTCTCACAGCACCGCAACAGCCAAAATCTATAGCCTCTCTTCCTAATTGCTCACAAATCTATCCACTGCACATTATGTTCACTGGCACTACTAACACCAGGGTGATCATTGGTTTTTGCTTGATTTACTGTAACAGCCTCCTAAATAGCCCACTTGCTGCAATTTCCAAGTTATTGGATCAATTTCCCCACACCCAATTCAGAAAAATCCTTCCACAGTTCAAATTGGCACATCTTTGGCTGAAGCCCGTAAGTGACTAATCTGGGCTAAGAGTATCCATGGAAGACACAGGCACTGTAAATCTTAGGTTGAATTGTCCAGCAAGCACACAGGAAGACTACAATCTATGTCAAAAACTTTAGGAGGGGGTGCTGTGGCATTACTAAAGAGGTGTTTTCAGGAGCATTGCTTGTACAGAAACAAAAGAATGTGGTGGCTTAGACCAAGGGTGAAGTGTGCTGACATGAGATGCAAGACTGCAGTCTCGCCTACAGAGAGCTCCAAGGCATGATGGTCCTTTCGATTGGTCTCAAATTAAGACAAGGAGGCTGAGTTTGGATCACTAGCATGGTCCACTCACTGGGCGCTGGCTGTAATGGAACACCACCTTGACAGTCAGCAGCCCATAGCTCCCCAAGCTGGGGGCTGAGTCTTGCTACCAAGAGATGGCTCTGGAAAGAAACCATGGCACCCACCTCTTACATCCCAATCTAATGTGATTAGGACTGGTCAGGACTCTTGACCCAGTGCATTGACTGATAGCTTTCCTATACCTCTTACAAGCACTGTAAATTTAACAATTTATTTTGGTGAATGTACTAGTTTTCAAGTGGAATCATCAGGAAACAGCACAGACTGATGGGTTCAAATGAAAGACGTTTATTTCTTTTGGCTGTAAGGGATGAAAATCCAAGACCAAGGTGGCAGCGGGGCTGATTCTCCTGAAGCTTCTCTCCTTGGCTGGAAGAAGCCCACTTCTCGCCTGTCTTCTTCCCTCTGTGCACCTCTCTGGCATCTCTTCCTGTGTCCCTAAGTCTTCTTGTTTACGGGGCATGAATCACACAGGTCTGAGACCCACAGTTCCGAGGGGACACAGCCCAGGTGCCCATGGCCGTCTCCACCATGCTGGGCAAGCCTGCACTGAGGTCTTGCCCGTATGTGTCTTCTGTCCCTACCTATGCCCTCTGTCACTCACGCCTCCTGCCTCCTTGGCCCGTAGAGGCTCTGTGCTTTCTGGCTTGGCATCGTGACGCCCTGTGCCCTGTCCTCACAGCACCTTTCTTCCTGCTCTTTTGTGGTCTGCTACTGTCCTGCAACGGCCAGCTGAAGGCTGGCATAACTGGCCCACGCTGTGCCGTGTAGGTTTGGCTATGCTGCGGTGTTCTGCGTGTCATGGCAGTGAGTGTGCACTTTCAACTGGAGATTTGTAAACCATCGGGTTCCCAGGACCTCCCTCTGTCATCAGTTGGGGTCATCAGCCTGTGTATCTCTGGACTCTGCAGACCAAAATTGCCACATACATGACTAAGTTCAGATACTGTTTTAAGGAAAATCACGGATTTGTAATTCTATGTGCACTTTGAGAAATGTAGAACATATCAAGGCAAGGAACTGTGGGAGGATTAGGAACAAGAGCCCTCAGGATTCCTGCTTTCAATGCAAACCTATTCCATTTGTGCACCTCAGCCAAACACTATCAGGAATATGTCAGATGGACTGAAGGTGCGGCCTTTCTCCCCAAGAAAATGCTAACAGTAAAAAATAACAGTAAAAAAAAAATAACTAATAAATTTAAAGCCAATCATATCTCCATCAAAAAGCATAATTTAAAAAATTCAGAACATGTTCTTTATTAACTGGGACTCCTAGAGAAGAGAGAAGAAAAACTTGAACAATAACAAATTTATAAAAAACAAAATTTAAAGTTATTCAAGGGCCACCCAGAAACAATACCTAGGAAATGGCACAGTTGGTCTTCCAGAGGGAATGTCAGCTATTTGACCATATGATGGCTCAGAATAGTAAGTGGAAACAGAGACAAAGTCTAAGCATGTAAGGGCATAAAGTATGATGGAAATTTATAGGTATTTGGAAATCATAGCTGACATGCAGGTATTCAAGGGGAAAAAAAGAACTGGTTTTTGATTACATGGTTATTAATATTAAACAAAAATTTTAAAAAATCATTGAGAAGAAATGTCTGATGTTAAAGACAGTTGGAAGACATGATAATAATAATATTCACTCTATCATTGGATGATTTATCTTTTCTTTGCAAATGGAAGGCAGTGAAAGACTTAGCGACTCCTCTATAATCATTAAAGCTTACATGATGGACGGTGTAAGCAGGCAGAGATAACACCAGGTGATCCGTTTAAAGAAGTTTCACCAAATACAAATGTAGCAGATAGAAGCCAAGAACATATAAATGGAAGGTAGTTTTAAGGTGCTTTGATTATTCTGGAGAAAGACATACACACATTGTATATACATAGACATAGAGAGAGACAAATATCCATCAAAAGTCATTTAAAAGTAAATGAAATGTAGTAAAACTTAGTGGCTAATTATGCAACAGTCAAATCTTATAGCTAACTGTTCTGAGTTCAAATCCTAGAGGCACCAGACAGCCAAATTACACTGGAGCACACGGTCTGTATATCAGCTCCTTCCTGCAAATTAGACAAGATGGAAACCTGCCCTCCTCATACTCTCCAAGTGACATTGATTTATTTCATATTTGTCAGGTGCTTGGAATACTGACTATGTGATATGACTTAGTGTATATGTTTTCAAATAAATAAACAAACAAACAAATAAATAAATAATGAATCGTAATATGACTGGGCGTGAACGTCTGTGGTTACAGTTGACTGCGCGTGTAAATGTAGTGGACAATACTGAACTACTGTAGGACAGGACATTACTAAGAAACAGACATTACATAGATTCCACATATCTAAGATGGAAGAGGGTAATTATAAAAGGACAGTGACCTCAAACTGCTCTGAAAGGCCCAGGTTTGGGGCTGGGGAAAGGAAATCTGAGAATTAGAGGATGTTAGTGGGAAAAATAGCTGCTATTGAATTTTCACATAATCAGAGAGAGATTTACGTTGATCATTATGCAGAGAAGACAACTATTAATCAAATGGGGTGTTTGATAGAATTTTCAAATAAAGACAAAAAGTGAATTACTTGCACTAAATAGAACTAACAGAGTTAGAAAAATGAGAGTAAAGCAAGCAAATAAAATAAATTATTAACATGAGTTAAATAATAAAAAACTAGCAATTGTTATGCTACGACTGAGCTGAATTCTTAAGAGACAAAGATTCTCATATTAGCTTAAAACAGGCAATATTTATTTATTATTTTTAAAAAATTCAATTACTGAGCAGTGAGTGCATTTTTAAAAGTAAGTTGTTTTTAATGTTAGAAATAAAGAGATAAGGAAATCAATACCAGACAGGAGGAAAGAAGAAAGGCAATATTTTTTTCAGCAAGGTGAAAAAAATGTTAAAATCATAGAAGCTAAACATTACATGATAAGGAAAATTAAAAAAATAAGAAACCGCAGAATGATCCTTTGTAAATACAGAAAAAAAATTAACATTTTTGATACTAGATGTTTGGAAATACATTTATACTGTCAAATTGCTAGTGACACTGCAAAATCTAACTCTACATTTCCGCCTTCCCTCATCAGGAAAGAGTAACTCCTGGACTGACCACAGATCCCCCTCTACTGAAGACCCTGCCTGGAGTACCGCTGGTGTAGAAGACAGAGTGCGGCTGGAGACGCCTCATGAGCAGCCCGCACGCCTGGCATGTAGGCCGTGGAGAGATCATCATTCTTCTACACAGGGAAAACGTAGGCTCACCCTCAGGGAATATTTAGTTTTGGCTGCAAAAAATATGAGAATTGAAATTCACAAGTTTACTGGGATCCATTTCCAAACATAATCAGATGTGTTCTGAAGTAAATCCTAGGCTGCACAGACTGAGTCTCAGATAATTTTCTCCAAGAATATAAGACTGAAACTGTTGTCTCAGAAAGAAAAAATGTAACAAAACATAATCTATGAGTCATGCTATAAATATACTTGAATGAGAGTTATAGTTTTTAAATGTTTATGTTAACATAAATATTAACAAATAATAAAATACTTTATAACTTATCTTTAAAATTAAAATATACTTCAATAGAACAAAAATGGACAATAGAATTAAGGGGAAGTTAAAAGTATAAAAAAAATAGGAAATGTTGAATAAATCTATAATGCAATTTTTGAAGGGTTGAGTAAAATAAATGATTCATGAGCCTAATATACAAATAAAGAATAAAAAACAGATATATCCAGAAATAGTCAATTGACACCAAAGAGATTCAAAGTAAAAGTAATCTGAAGGCTGAGGATATAGCTCAGCCACATAGTACCTACCTGGCAAGCATAAGGCACTGAGTTCAATTTCCAGTACTGGAAAAAAAATAGAAATAATGTGAATATATTAGATAATGTCTTAGCAAAATAAAAATTTACACACTAGCTCCATGCTAGTACTTAAGTGTGAATAGGCAAATGTCACAAAACTTTGAGGAAAAGTACTATTAGTTTTTAAAATCCTTAGTTTTAATTCTATTTTTGTTAAATTCTCCCATATTACAGAAAAACTGTGAAGTTCTCCAATTCATTTTATGAGAGTAGCATTAATATCAAAGTAAAACAGTAGATCTCTGACCCTACCCACCAAAATGACAAAAAATAGATGCATAATAGTTTCACTAACCAATATACATGTATGCAATAAGTAAAATGTTACCAGATACAATGGCAATGTTAAGATAAAACTGAAAGAAGCCATTTTCTATGCAAAATCTTATATGTGTTAATAGATATGTTAACATGTCTATTTTGAAGTAAGAATTAGTAGATTGGTAAAAGTATTGGAAAATTTGATTCCTTTAAGATTCTGCCTGGGTGAATTTAATATATTTGCAGTTGACAAGTGTGTGTAGAGTGGAAATCTGCACTTCTAATTAGGAGTAGCATGGTTTACCAGCTGTCCCAATTTTACTGAGCTCAAGTGATACTACGCTTCACCTGATGAAATTATCATGACTTCTTGCTACTAGCAGTATTTTCTCTAAAAAACATATAGCAATATGCCAATTGACTGAACCATTCTTAGCTATCAGATTCCAGACCTGGAAGAAACTTAAGAATTCAAATTTCCTAAAGGAAAAAAGTGGTTAAACAAAGATCCAGCCTGAATTACCCTTTGGACCTCCTTGCACTAAAGGTCTCTGGACCTCACATAGGAGACAAGTGCTGGAAGGGTCTGGCAAGTGGGAGAAGTGTCCCAGAAGCCTTGAGACTTTGGAAATGGAGGAGTCCTAGGGTCGCAAGGGTCCTGGGTGCCTTTCCTTCCTCCCACATGTGCCATCCAGGAGGTCACCACCAACTGCAAAGAAAACAGCCCTAAAGGAAACCTGCTCCCCCGGCCTATGGGAGAAGCTTTTCGCCATGCCACCACAGTCCTGCCAAACACAAACAGAGATGGCAGCACAGGGTCACCTCTGCATTGGCACAAAGCTGGGTGGAAAACATCCAAGTAATCCAGAAGCTGCTAAAAGAGAAAGAGGAAAGGAAAGCAAACAAACAAACAAAAAGCCCAGTAATTGATAACTGAATGATTCAAACTAACAAGTCAACATTATCTTAATTATAAGTGATTAAGAAACAATAAGCAAGACAAAAGGTTGGTAGCATGAATTTTTTCAAAAAGATCTCTCCTGTGTCTATGAAAATTAATGTCAAATAAAATATGGGTAGAGTGGACCCTTGACTCACAAGCTCAATTTGCTCTTCAGGGCTGGCTATAGGTCACGTTGGTTGGAAGTCGAGACTCTTTTTCCCATAAGAAATAATGAAAACACCCCTACTGCATTTCCAGCCTTCTAAAACACCTCTTAACTAACCTTTTCATAATAAAGGCTGTATAATGTGTGTAACCCACCAGTAACACCAGTAAGTTTCCTAGTACATTCATCAAAAAAAGTCAGAAAACCTGCCTGGTTTATCAGAAACAGCAATTGCATGCAGTTCTCCCCAGTCAAGCTGACACCTTTGGCTTGCAGGAAGGGAGGATGGAGTGGAAGGCGGCTACTGTCTGGAAGCAGAGTCTCCTCCCTAGGAACATCAGGAATCTGCCTCGCTGGTGTCTTTTCGTTCCTCGGGAGAGTGTAGCCCACTGGGACCTGCTTCCTGTTCACTCATTCTTGGCCTTTTTGGAACTAAAAACTGGTCTAAGGTTGTCTGTTTCTGTCTTTTCTTTAACTGTTCTTTCCTACTGTGATTGCTTTCTTTCCCTTCCCTTCCTGCCTTAGCTTCTTTTCTAGCTGGGTTGAGGCCATGTTGGTAGAAGTAATTGTAGTGATGATTTAAAGCACTGTCCAAAGTCACGCCCCAGGCATGTGCATCTGGGCTCAGACTGACGTTTATGCACAATTACGTATGCTTTTCCAGCATCGCGAGTCTTTGCTTACAACTGCACAGGCAGCTGGCATTTGATCATAGCTCAGACTTTGGTCATATGTTAAACCTAAAATTCCAGGCGTGAGCCAAGTTGTTCACATGTGAGTCCAGCTGTAGCTTGAGGACCCACTGTGGTGTGAAACTAAAAGATGGAGATACATAATGCAAATATAAACTAAAAAATGGGAGTGGCCACGTTAATATTAAAGTGGATTTCTGGGGAGAGAAAGCTACGCTGGTGTAGAGCACCCCTCCGCAACAAGGCAGGAGACTGAGCGAACTAGTGACATGGAGCAGTCCCCACAGAATTACACCCTGGGGACAAAGCCATGCCCCGAGATGAAGCCACTGTGCGTGGGTTTCCAGAGCGTGCTCGGGATAACTGAGCCTCAGAACTCAAGACAGCTTTGTGGTCTCAGGAGTTGGGGCTGGGTATGGGGGGAACGGGCGGTTATGTGAGGGAGCACTGCAGGTGGGGCTGCCCTCGGTGTGGACAGCCTCTCTTCTGTGCCTCTGATTTTGGCAGGAAGTTGACTTTGGGGTAAAAAGGAGAAAGCCTCTGCAGGATTTCTCTGAAGTATTGCTAGCGTGTGTGCATGAGTCTGCAGGCAGCCCAAAATGAAACTAAAGAAAAAGAAAAGCTCATAGAAATTCTGGGACTTTCTCAATGAGAACTTCTCACCAAGGGTGAACCCTGAACAGGAGAGATAGATCCACAATCAGAATCACAGACCACAGGAAACTATTTGGTTAGCAGGCCGTGGCACCCGAATGTTACCCAGAGAGGAGCAGCAGATGTAGGTGAGAAGTGAAAGATTCACAAGTCATCTAGGGTGCAAGTTTGTTTTTCACAGGACTAAGGCAATTGTTTGTTAAACAACCACTTTTAAATCCAAATCCGTGAATGAGTAGAAGACTAAAAGAGGCAGCCTGAGGCCCTGCCCCAGAGCCATGGTGCCTCTCCTGCTGCATCCACCCTGACGGTCTTTCGGAAAAGACCCATAATACTCTGTGTCAAGCCCTGAATTACTTTACAGATGCTAAAGGAGTACCGAGGCAGAGAACACCTCCTTCTCTTCTTTATGAGCAAATTATGATTATGAAATATTGATAACTGCGACTTTCAGGAGCGGCCCGCTGGAAAGAGCTTTACGACTTGTGATAAATGCTCAGAAATGGGGGGCTGCAGACACAGTCAGAGACAACAATATTGCTGCAGAAATCAATACAAAAGAGCTTGGCATGCACCCACTCTGACTAAATCATTTATAAATGCAAAAGCAAGAGCAGGCTAAGCTGGGCAAGGCAGGCGTCCGCCCTCGTGGGAGTCTTGAAGCAGCCCTGCAGCCAGGAGCAGAGGGTCCAGGGGTCCGTGCAGCTCACCAGCGAGGGGTGCGCGGAGCTCCTGTGCCTCAGGCGCCCTTGCAGATGTTAGGAGACAGCAGGCCGAGACATGGCAAGCATTCCAAGAGCAGATTAGTACTGACAGCCCTCCTGCTGGGCGTGGGTCTGCTTTTGAACCCTAAGTTCACCTGTCTGGGTCCTGCACTGTTCCTGAACACTTTTAAAACCCCTTAAAGGATGACGTAATATTTTGGGTGCAGAAGTACACAGAAAAGGATGAGGTAAATGACATCAGTAATACTTCTTATGTGTTTGGAGCTCCCGTGGCTTCCTGGGTGTGGACCGGACGAAGCTTTCCTGTCTTCGCGGGTGCTGTACTTCCCTAACCGTGGCGCTTCCCATCTCCCTGTGTGAGGGGAACCGCACAGAGGCAGCAGGCAGCCCGGAACCAGTAACTGGGATGATGGACCCGGAGGATCAGTAAATCCCCTGGCCAGTCAGTGACCTAAATAACTGCTTAGGCCACTCCTGAAACATTCCTAAAACCAGGTGCCTTGAGGGCCACGCTGCCCTCTGGGGACCAACGCATTACAGCTGACCAAGTCACAGACTTTCGTTACTCTCTCCAGTGTTTAGCCAGGAACCTCGTACCTGGTCAGCTTTGAGGTGCTGTTACTCCTAGCTGACCGTCTCCTGAGGAGCACAGTGATTTCTGTTTGGAATAATAAAATGTATCCTGATTTAACAGGTGGTTTAGAAGCTCGGTTGGCTGTCCCTCTGGGAAACCCTGAGGAAGGGCTGTGGTGTGGGTGACCCACACTGACCTCAGCCTTCCCTCCTTGCGCTGGCCTCCTGAACGGCTAATGATGAGGTTGGAGCCATTGCAAGCCGTCTCCATCCATCCGAAGGCAAAAGCTAACCAAGGCCCAGCTGCCTGGTGATCACCAGTAAGGAGAAAGGTGGTCATCTTCCAGGCTGAAGTGTTCATATTTTTGAAGGAGATGGATATCACTGAGATAAAAAGGCATTATACTAGGGCACACAATGGAATCTGATTTTCTTTAATTAACGGACCTTTGTACATGACTTTTAAACAGTAATTATTTTATGTTAGTTACTTTTATCACAATCAATGTGAATTCTGATGCATTTTCCGTCTAACTTATACTGAACTTGTGCTTAATCAGTCAAAATACCTAAGCTGTTTAGTTAAGGAGAAAAAAGCAGGATGCTTGCAAAATTGAATCATGACGTGAGCTAGGTGTGGTGGGGCATGCCTGTAATTTCAGCATGCCAGGAGGCTGAGGCAGGTGGATTGCGAGTCTGGGTCTAGCGTGAGCACCTGATTGACTTGGAGAGACCCAGTCTCAGAATAAAAAATAAAGAGCTGCAGATGGCGTTCCCTGACAAAGCCTCCCTCAGTACCAATCCTCCCTCAATACCCTCCCCACAAAAAAGAAAAGAAAAAAGAAAAAAATCCAATTTTTAAAACTCCCACAAAATTTTAAGATAATTTGTCCTCACCGTTGGAGAAACAAAGCTCATCAGTCCATCAAAAGCAGGTGCTTTGCAGTGTCTGCTGGACACACAGCTCTGCAACTGCCACCTTGCCGCTGGGTCGGTGCGGCACGTGGGGAAGCCACAGGCAGGGGCAGCCCACACGCGGTCTTCAGGTGGATCATATCTACGCAGGCGGCTGCACATGGCACAGGCATAGTGTGTTTTATACATGGTACGTATTAGATCTATGCAGGCAGTTATATACATTATACATGCTGTGTACTTTATGTATTTCATATGTTATATATATGAAGGTAGTGAAGTGAAACAGTCTCGTAGGAGCTGTGCTCAGGAGTTTCACACACAAACATGGCAAGTAAAGATTTTTAAACAGTTTGTCAGCCTCTGCTCAGTCACGTTCTACTTCCTTGCACACCAAGGTCCCTTGTGTTTGGGGATTTTACACAAGGGTTCTGCAGACAGAGGATGGAACCTGTCTGGAAAAAGAGTTGCACCCGTACTGAATGTGTTCTGACCCCTTCCTTGCCCCGTTCCCTAAGCACACAGCGTCACAGCGATTGCCAGTGACTTACACGGCATGAGAAGGGCCAGGAACCCAAGGCGAGGCAGTACGCGCAGGAGGACTGTGCGGGTGTCTGTCAGGACAGTGTCTTTTGGTTGTAAGGGTTTATGGAGTACAGATGTCAGTCTCCTAGGAGCGCAGGAAAATATTCATCAGGAAGGCCAAAAGGATGACTGTAATTTTCTTCTGTTAGACACCTTTCCTGGGTTAGGAGAGTCATATCTGCTGTGACTCTGTTACATTTCATTCTGAAATTTAACCAATTGTATGTGGCCAAAATGAAGTGATCCAAACTTTGGGTGTACAAATACCTTTGATGAGTAGAAGTCACTTAACAAATAAAAACAAAAACCAAACAAATAAATGAAAAAAAGAAGCCAGCGCCTCTTCTGGTAGGAAAGTTGTTGACATCTATTTCAACCTTTTCAACTCAAGGCAAAAAGTTTCAAAGTCCCTAGAATATTTGTTTATCCAATGTAATTTTGTCAAGTTTGACATTACTAGAATGTATATTTCCAGTGGTTTTCTTGTGAAATACATTGATAGGAACATAAATGCTTTCTGAATTTAGACAAGAAAGATGACTCCAAAATTGTTCAAAAATATGTATCTTGATAATAAAATACTGTAACCATTTTGGAGTGTAGCTTGAAATTGAAAAAGGTTTAATATTTAATAACCTACAAGGAAAAGGGTGATTATTTCTCACATACATAGTTTTATGGACCAAGATTCTGTAAGTAAACGAATTGCTGAGTTTTATGGTCTCAAAGTGATGCCATGAACTAAGACTTTAACCAATGCTTAATTGTCATTGACAACAATCTGTTATCACAAATGTTTTTATTTCTTGTTAAATGTCGATAATATTTCCAGAATGATTTAAACTTTTTCACAATTTTAAAATTAAAATGTTCTATTTTTAAACATCAAACTTTCCTTTTTTAAAAAAATACTTGGTGTCGACAGAGACCAGCATCGTGGCCTGACTCTGTGGGACCCGAACCTCCGGGACCTGCAGGGTGGCCCGGGCTGTTTGGATGGAAAGTTTGCGCAGACCAGCATCTCGGCATGACTGTTTGGGACTGGTAGGCCCGCCCTTCATCCCTGATCCAAACTGCCCTGAGACCGGCATCTGGGCCAGGTCTGTCTGGGCCCGTAGCCCCACCCTTCATCCCCAGGAAATCTCCCAGAGACCAGCATTGCGGCCTGACTCTTTGGGACTGGGAAACTCCCAGACCCCCAGAGAGGTCTGGGCTGTTTGGATTGGGAATATTGTGGAGACTGGCTTCTTGGCCGGGTCTGTTTGGGACCGGGCACTTTGCAGAAACCAGCATTTTGGCCTGACGCTTTGGGACCTGTAGGCCCGCCCTTTACTCACAGGGAACCTCCTGGAGACCTGCCTGGGACAAAGCACGGTGGGTGGCCTGGCCTGCCTGAGATTCCACAGGCTCCGGGTTGACCACACCCAGCATTCGCCTTACAACTTAGGGAGCCAGGAGCCCACAGAGGGGAGTTAGGACCCTGTGAGGAAGCCAAGAGCCTGTGGGGGAGCCACTGCCCTCTAGGAACTGAGGGTGCAAGAGGTAAATCGCCACACATGCAGAGAAAGCTATGGAACACTGCTCAAAGCAAGAAAATATAGAAAAATGACAAAAGGAAAGACCAAAAGGCAGGCTCAAAGCCCTAGCCCTCCCAAAGAAAGCTTAGAAGCTGTGTACATAGAAGAAAAAAGAAGCCATACACCTGAAATGTCTGAAATGATATCAAATGAAATAAATATGCTAATAGGGAAAGCTATGGAGAAATTCAAATCAGAAATACTTGCCCAGGTAAAAGAAGAACTGATAAAAATAGTGAAAGAAATAATGAATGCATCTAGTGAAAAAACAGCTAAAAAATTAGAGGAACAAAGCAAACAGATAGAATCCCTGAATGAACAATATAAGAAACAAACAAAATGCATAAAGCAGATTAAAAGAGATATACAGGAAATCAAAAATTCTATTGAAAGCTGTAAAAACCGCCTCAATGAAAGTGAAGATAGAATTTCAGACCCCGAAGATAAGATTGCAGCCAGTGAGCAGGAAAGACAAGATCTTTTAAAAATAACAAAGAATCAGGAAATAACAATTCAACACCTGCAAGGTGATGCAAAGAAAAATAACATAAGATTAATAGGGATAAATGAAAAAGAAGGGGACAGCCCAAATGATATCAAGAGGATATTTACAGA
>PVJX010035115.1:0-18451 GCA_004027295.1 Dolichotis patagonum | reverse complement strand
AAAATGTATATATTTATATATAGATATGAATATATATATCTACATATTATTTATTCTGGGGACAAAAGCAATTCGTGGCTTTTCTTTTCCTTTTTTCCCTGATAAACATTCTAGGTTTATCTGAGTCATCACTCTGGAGGGGGGAAGTCAGAGGTCACTGGGCTACCAGACTGAGGACTTCACTGCATCACGACATTGGGAAGACATTGCACGGCAGGACAGCAAGGGCCTGCCACTGAGGGCCTTTCTCCCTCCTCTTCCTCCTCCTTCTCTTTTTATTAAAATGGCATGTAATAATTGCACGTATTTCTGGAACACAGTGGGATACTTTGATACGTATATACAGCATGTGATGGCCAAGTCAGGATGGTTCGCATGTCCACCTCCTTACACAGTCATTGTTTCATTGTGGTAGGATTTCCCTTTTTAAAGGAATGTACCAGTATAGGGTCCATATTCTCTTGTTCAGTTTTTTCCTAGTTAATAAAAAATAATAATTGATCTTTAAGTGACTTTAACTGTTTACCATGCCAAGCATTTTACATGCATGATCTTATTTAATCTTTACAATAACTCTGTCAATTAGATACTATTATTATTTTATTGATTAAGATGAAGCCCAGCAGAGTTATCATTTGCTTAAATTCATTCACATGATAAGTGGCAGAGGTAAGATATTAATGATGGTGCATGTGATACTGAAGTATACTAAGCATGTTTATTGTAAATCATAGAAGCCACTGTCACTATAACTCATCAACTGTTTAGGAAACACTTCCATATCATTTATCATGTTTGAGCTTAACAAAAATTTCTTGAAGTAGGCAAATTAGATGAAAAAGACTGGAAAGGTGTTGAGAAAAGCCATGTATTTATTTCATACTTCCAAATATTTATTGATAAAATAGAAATGCTTATAAAATAATATTGCACACCATCTCCCAAATTTAGAGAGTAAATTATCATTTATGTATATAAATGCTTGTGTTTTGTTTTGTTTTTAATTTCTTTTTTTGAGACAAGGTCTGACTATGTAGTTCAGGCTGGCCTTGAACTCAGTGCTTGGATTATAGCCATATACCACCATGCCTGGCTATATGCTTGTGTGTGGATATGCAAAAAACTTTAAAAGAAAATGCACTCAAACTTTTAAATAGTAGAGACTTTATCATGCAATAATGTGGATATATGATCAGTAATTTTTTTCTTTACTGATTCACCAGTATTCTTGATTCTGTAAAACTAATATAACCAAGAGCTCACTTGTTCACCTACGAGGTCTGAAGTGAAATGGCATAAACCCTGGAGCTCACCCTCCAGAGACACAGCACTGTGCACCTCATCATACCCTGTCTCTGTAGGCTGAACCGGGGTATTTCTCCTCTTCCTGGCAAGGATGGAGAACCAGGCTGTTACCTCTGAGTGAAGCAGAGCCAATTTTAGATTCTTCTGTTGGCCATTTCATCCTGAGAATGATTTAAGCATAAGATTTGAGTCAGAAAGAGAAAAGGGAGCACACCCCCATCCCGTGTGGTTAAGGCAGCCTTTGATTCATACTCCAGACTGAAAGGAGTAGGGGGCAGCGTTGTGACCCAAACTGGCAATGCATTGATAAAGAAAAATAAACAATGTGTTACTGGAGCTTAATTTAATGTAGAAAAATATGTGGTTAGGGATTTTGTAAAGCAGAGTAAATTTAAGGAACAGAGGCAAAGAAGAGGAGCATCACTGACTGCTTTTTCAATTTTATCGCAGTGTAAAATAAGTCATAAGGTGTACAGCATGAGGTTTTCATGTGCACTGTGAAGTGATGGCCACAAATTGAGCTAATTAATGTATTCATCACCTCTCATGGTGTTACGGTTTGGATCTTAAATGTTCTTCCAAGGCCCAAATGAAAAAGGCCTTGTCCCTAGCCTGTGGTGCTTTTGGGAGGTGGAGGAAATGTTAAGAGCTATGAATTAACAAAAGGAACCTAGGCTGTTGGGGAGATTTGCCCTTGAAGGGAATACTGGGCCGTGGCCCTGTTTCTCAGCCACTGTGAGGTGAGAAATTCTCTCTACCCTGCACTTCCAACCTAAGGTACTGCATCACCATGGGCCAAAGTGACCCAGTGTTAAGTGACCTTAAAACCTGTGAAACTGAGACCCCAAATAAACCATTCCTCAGGGAGTTGATTTACCTCAGGTGTTTCATTACAGTGACAGAAAGCTAATGCTCATGGTTACCTCTTTGGAATTCTGTCATGACAACACTTAAGATCTACTTGTCTTGTAAATTTGTAGTATACTCTATATCAGTGGTGGTGAACCTATGGCAGTTGTGTTATTGTGTTTTTCTTTTAAAACAAAAGATGTTAATATATGAGACATTTTTTCCTAAGGCAAAACCTCAGTAATCAGGTTTAATTGCAGTGTGGGCACCTTATAATAAATGAGTGAGTTTTGGGTTGCAGTTTGGGAGTCTTCTCTAGAGGGTTCACCATCACTGCCCCACACTGTCATTAACTATAGCCGCCATGTTGTGTGTTCGGTCTCCAGAACCTACTTGTCTTGTAAATGGGAGTTTGTATACTTGATTAACATGTCCCAATTCTTCACCTTCCAGCCTCTGGCTCTGTGAGTTTTATCTTAGAGTTCGCCTATAACAAGGTGATGCAATATTTGTTTTACTTCAACCAGTTTATTTCATTCATAAAATCTTATGGGTTCATTTACATTGCTGCCAATGACAGTATTTCCTTGTTTTGAAGACTAACTAATATTTCAGTGTATGCATTTGCATGCGCATGCGCGCGTGACAATCTCTTTGTTGTTTTGAGACAGGATCTTGATATGTGGTTCCGGTTGGCCTTAAATTGATTATGTAGACCAGGTTGGGCTCGAACTTGTGATGATCCTCTTGCCTCAGCTTCCTGAGTGCTAGAATTACAGGTGTGTGATAATACCTGACTCTGTCTCTCTCTCTTTTCATTTTCTTTCTTTATCTATTAACAGATGTTAGATTTTTTTTCCCCTAAGTTGGCTATTGTGAATAATAGTGCAACAGACATGGGAGTCAGATACATTTTTGAGATAGTAATTTTAATTTCTTTTAGCTAGGTACTCACAATTGGAATTGCTTGATCATATGATGGTTGATTGATTGATTGATTGATTGAGATGAAGTCACCTATGTAGTTCAGGCTGGCCTTAAACTCACCATATAGCCCAGACAAGTCTCTAACTTATAGTGATCTTCCTGCCTCAGCCTCCCAAGTACTAGGTTACAGGTATGTACCACCACAGTTGGCATATGGTAGTTCTATTTTTAATTTTTTGTAGAAACTCCAAACTTTTTTTCATAATGACTATCTCATTAACAAGGTGAAAAGATTCCCTAAGAAAAGCTTTTTTAAGAAAAAGTACACAAAACACTATTTTAAGTATTACTGTTCCTGAAAAGATACTTTTAAGACAGTAAAAAGATTAAGACAAAATAAGATAAAATAATCTCAAAACACATATCAACCAAAAATTGTTAAGATAGTATGTTAGCAAATTGAAGAAAATCATCAACAGTCCTTTTTCTAGTAAAGATAGGCACAGGCTAAGAAGTGTTGGTACAGGTGATCAACTTGATTAACTATCAAAAAGTTGTTTTGAATCCATACTGTAATACCATTTGGCTGACATAAAATATTACTGACAAAGACATGGAATGAACAGGACTCTCATAGACTTCCCAGGGAGGGAGTCTGCATTTCAACAGGAGTAGGCTCCTAACCTTTCTACCTTCTCCACTGGGAAAAGAAACACAGCCTTCAAAACTTGAAAATAGGCACAGGAACCTAACTAGGGACCCGGGTTTGAGGGTGTAGAAAACAGTGACTACAGGGGTTACACAAGCCAGTGGTAACTGTCAATGGGTTAGGGTTAGGGTTAGGGTCCTGCTTATTCCCCACCCCCTACCCCCCACCCCTCACCCCTCATCGTCCACCCCTCACCCCTCACCCCTCACCCCTCACATCCCACCCCCTATCCATCCACCCAGGAGCCCTCACTACAACCAGCTGGAGGCTGCTGAAGATAGTGAGCCGCGAGTCACCATGGAGTTCACGGGCTGGAGAGTGATATTTTGTGGAAAGTGAAGAGGGAAATACCATGGACAGTGAGCCAGAGAATGGTACCACTTATCAGAAGTCTGGTGGAAAGACAACACAGAGACAGCTGCAGGACTCGTTGTTCAGGGAAGGAAGCTGAGATCAAGAGGGCCCGGTTGAAAATCAGCAAAAAACTAAGTCAACTACACTGCATCCTCCTCTTTACAACCTAACTGAGGGCATCTGATTTTAAGACAAAGACAAAGTCCTCCAGTTAGTCATGCTCAGAGTGCAATTCTCAGCAGGAGGCAGGCTCATGTGTCCATGGAATCACCAAGCCTCTTCATTCAGAGTGACCAAATCCTGGGAGAGGGCCAGCTGGCAGAGCTGCAGGAGGAGGCTGGAGAACTGAAAATGGTGAGGACCAAAAGTGCTTTGTAGTCATGGCAACACTTCAGGGGGGCAAAGGTGCAGGAAAAAGCCACACCCAGAAAACCATCTAGAACCCCCATGCCACGCACGCGCACGCACACAGACATGCGCTCGCACACAGAAGCCCTCGTGCGCGCACACACACGCCCACGCACAGACGGATCAGTTTCCACTTGGGAACTTGAGGGGAAGGGTTCATTGGTTGAATTCAGACTGCAACATAAATAGGAGTGAGAGAATGGTTTAATTTTGTGT
The DNA here is from genome assembly GCA_004027295.1 of Dolichotis patagonum. Taxonomy (NCBI): domain Eukaryota; kingdom Metazoa; phylum Chordata; class Mammalia; order Rodentia; family Caviidae; genus Dolichotis; species Dolichotis patagonum. The sequence continues at coordinate 13,683 of PVJX010035115.1, read as the reverse complement.
TTTTGTGATTGCATGGGTTTTTGTTGTTGGTCATTTGTTTTTTTCTCTCCTTTTTCCTTTCTTTCTCCTTATCTTTTCTATTTCCTCTTTTCATATATATATATATAATGTATATAAGATTATAGTATATATATAAAATACATATATTATATGTGCAAAGGAGAATGAAAATTCACTAGTACTTTAACCTAAATAGTACCTTTCATGGACAAGTCGGACAAATAGAACAACCCAAAATTGTGTACAGAGGATCCAAATGCAAACTGTCAGCATCTTAATAGATCTTGACCTTCTCACAGCTTACCTCATTTCCAAATATATGTCTCGCTCTCTGCATCCTTTCTCCTGCTCCTGCAAATATTCTCTCAAATCTTGTCTCCACCAGCCCTCTAATTCAGCTATAAAGACAATATTAACAGAGTTCAAACTCCCCTTTCTTTAATTTGTTGTTATGTATATTTTTCTACTTTTTTCTGACCTAACCCCCCTTTTTTTCCCTTTGTCTCACCCACCACATTCCAGCCGACCTGCAAGTAGTAGTATGTTACAGTGTGATAAGCATATTGATAAAACAATGAAGTTGTTAAAAAGGATTTGATGTACATGACTGACATATGGTTAGATCTGTTGATATTGAGATAACCAGTAGAGATCCTCACCATGCAACACAATAACCAGGTTTGGTTCTATTAAACTGAGTAGTTTCATGAGGTACATAACACTACCATTACACAATCAAGATAAATAGGAAAGCCAAAGTCACATCACTGGAATGCAAATTCTAACTAAAGAGATTATATTAGCAACAGCTTCTTCCCATTGTAATTGATTTTCAGTCCTTGGTGGTGATGGAGCTGGGGAGGGCATGAGAAAACAAAATGCCTCCCAAAACTCCTAATTCCCCCAAAGCTAATTCAATGGGCTTCAATGGGGAGGAACAAAAACACCAAAAATGACTGAAATCTATGAAGGGATAACAGAAGAAATAAACAGAAATAAAATCCAGGTCAGGGAAGTGTTGGGTGAGCACAAGATGATGTAACTAAACAAATGGCTCAATTGATAAAGTGATCAATGAACTTAAAGACATAAAACATAAACAGAGACATAAACATAAAAGGCTAGTTCCCAGATGATATAAGATATGAATGACCAGTTTGGCATAAAATTACAGCCCATGAAAAGATACTAAACAGAAATCCAGAATATAAAAAAACTCTATTGAAAGTATGAATAGCAGAAGTGACCAGTGTGAGGACAGAATGTCAGAACTAGAAGATATAGATGATGTAGGGGACCACGTACTGAGAGATAACTTTGAAAAATAAGAGAATATGGAAAATGGATTCAAAAGTTGCTGGTTGGTTCAAAAAAGACTAACCTAAAATGAATAGGAATTAAAGAAAAAGCGAATATGGCACAAATGACATAAAAAACGGTTTACTGAAATCATAACAGAAAACTTTCCAAGTATGGGAAAAGAATTCAGGGTACAGCTGAATGAGGCCTTAAAGGCCAGAGTACTTGAGGGAAGTTTTTCAAGCCCTAAAAAAATAATTTTCAGCTACAATTAATGTATCCTAAGAAACTATTTTTCAAAATTGAATGAGACATAAGGACACTGCAAGATAAGAACATCTAAAGAAACTCATGACCACAAAACCAGCACTATGAAAAATATTCAAATACACTCTAGACAGAGATAATGAAGCCAACAGTGTGATAGGGCCTAAAGTAATGAATACATAGAGAAGGGTGAGCAGTTAAAAGGGAAAAGTAAGAGAATTAACAAAAGTAATGCAATGACAGGAACAAAATAACTTACAGTGATAACTCTAAATGGAAATGGTCTCTCTCCAATCAAAAGACACAGATTAGCAGATTGGATCAAACAAAAGAACCTAAAAGGATGCTGCATACAAGAGAAGCCTAACCTTTAAAGAAACTCACAGACTAAAAAAATTAAAGGATGGAAAACAATATTTCATGCAAAGTGAACCAAGTGCAAGCAAGAGCAGCTATCCTAGTTTTAGATAAAATTGACTTCAAGCCAAAAGTCATCAGAAAAGAAAAGAAGGTCAGTATATACTGGTAAAGGAAATAATTCCATAGGAGTAGAAAACAATTGTAAATATATATGCACTGAATTCCATTGTACCCAGTTTCATAAAACAAACAGCACTGGACAGAAAAGATCAAGTGAACATTAAGACATTATCGTATTGGAGGGCCTTGACAGCCAATTATATAGATCAACTAGACAGGAGTAACTACATCAGGAAATAAAGAAATCAGAATTGAGCCAACTCTTCAAATAAATGGTCCTATAGATATCTGAAAATGTTCCTCCCAACAACAGCAGAATACACATTTTTCTGAAGAGTACATGGAACTTTTTATAAAATAGACCATAAACTTACATACATACATAAATAAATAAATAAATAAATAAATAAATAAAATCAATCCTAAGTACACTATCAGATCATTGTGCAATGAAAGTAAAAGTCAGTGATTTAAGAAGCAGCAAAAATCATGCAAACATGTCAAGACTAAACAATATACTTGGGTAATAAATTAGTCACAGAAGAAATCAAGGAAGAAATTGAGTAGATCGTAGGATCAAACAGTAATGCCAGTCCAATATACCAAAATCTATGGGACACAATGAAACATTCTGAAGAGGAAAGGTTATAGCTTTGAATCCCCACATCAGAAAAACAGAGCAAGCCCAAACAAATAACCTAATGATGCATCTCAAGATCATAGAAAAATAAGAACAATCTAAATCCAAAAGTAATAGATGGAAGATAACTACAGAGACCAGAGCAGAAATTATGAAACTGAGACTCAAAAACATTACAAAGAACTTACGCAGTTTAAAGAGCTGATTCATTAAGAACAAACAAAATAGATAAACCCTTAGCCAAACTTACCAAAAGAAGAAAAGTGCATGTCAATACAATTTAAAAAGTGAAATAACAGTGGACATCCTCAAATCTGGAGGTTTATAAGTATAGTGATACCTCAGTTCATGAATACTTTTTTTTCATGAAAAATTAGGTTTGTTAACAGATGTGTTCAACAGGATTTTGCTTCTGTTCACAAACTCTATGTTGGGTGACAAACACAGCTGCAATCATCTTCCCCAGAATCTTGGAATGAATCAGTTCATGAGTCGAGGCACTCCTGTAGTTACTTAAAAACCCTGTGCTCTGATAAATTGGGGAATCTAGAATAAATGGGTATATTCCTAGATACATGAATTCCTTAAACTGAATTTTGACATCCACTATACCAAAATCTATGGGACACAATGAAAACATTCTGAAGAGGAAAGTTTATAGCTGATCAATATAAAATTATCAAGGTGTTTTACATTCTCCTTTTTCATAGTAGATCTTTGAAGTTGCTGTATACGAGGTAAAATTTCTCTTACATGTGCTTTCCCCATTTGTTTCCATGTTTCTAACTGTGCTATTGCTGTATTGGCAGACTGTGTAGCCACTGCATTGTATACTCTGTTTTAATCTTTGTTAAACTTAAATCAGTAACTATGATTTAAGGAATATATTTCTTGTTTATTTCAGTGTAAGTCTTGTTTCAAAATTCTCAACTGTTAAACATGAAGCTTCAATGTGTAGTTTCAATTATTTTTTCAAATTTTATTTTGGAAAAGTTTTCTTGGATTATTGCTTTTAGTTTACTATTTAGTTTAATATTTAATTTTTTGCTTTGATTTTCTCTATTAGGTCTCCTATTACTCCCATGTTTCTGGTTTTGTCCTCATTATGTCCCATTTTCAAAACCTTGCTATCTTTCATTTTTTATTTTAAAATTTCCCTCTTTTTATTTTATATTTCCCTTAATCCTTTATGTGTTGTGGGATTTTTTTCCAGTACTGGGACTTGAACTTGGGCTTTCACACTGAGCAATATCCCCAGTCCTTAATTTTGAGATAGGGCATCACTAAGTTGCTGAATTTTCCAGGTTGGACTTGATGTTGCAGCCCTCTTGCGTCAGCCTCCCAAAGTGCTGGGATTACAGGAGTGTGTCACCATGCCCAGTTGTGTTTCTATTATTTCTAGCTTGATTTTCACTTCAAAATCACACTTTTTATTTTTAACTCTTGGGTCTCACCATTTTATTTCTGAGCTTTTCTATGTTTGGTTTATGCTATTGCTATTATCTCGTCATGTATCATTTTATTAATGTGTATTAACTCAACTTGAAATGCAAGCTATAATTTCATCTATATTTGGGTGTGTTTCTGTGTCTTGCTTTCATTATCTGCTGGGATGTCACTTGACTTCCTATTCTCAAGTAGTTACTTCCCCTGAGTCTAGGATGTATGGCATTTCTTTTCTGTATAATAAGTGAATTTAATCATTCTGAAGTCATAGGAAGAGGCTTGATTTCAACACCTTTCTGGGGTTTTCTGACTTGATTTTTCTTGCTCACTTTTATCCAGACCTTCACATTTCTTCATTTCAGGTATCCCTGTCCTGATCATTTTATGAATTTCTTAGTGTGGGAAGTTATCTTGGAAATTGGCCCCAGGGAGTCATTTCTGAGAGACCATGGGGCCCAACCTAGACTGGCTGTCCAGCCCTACTGCAATCCCTTTAGATTCACCTGCAATTGCACTGGGTAAAACCTTTGAAGGGTTTAGACTCTCTGTCAGATTAGCTCGTTATAGTATGGTACAGTGCACATTTCAGTGCATATTTGCTTGGTATTTTGAGATAATCCTAATACATGTTCTATAGGACAACATATTTATTTTTTCTGCTTCCTGCTACACAGGTGCTATAATGCACACATCTTTAGGTGTAATCACTTGTTCTTGTCCAATTTTATTTTGAAGTTAATAGGAACACTCTGTCATTCAGTTTTGCTGTAACTGTCTGTAGGTTTTGGTTATGCCCTCTGTTTGGATTTTGGAAAATGCCAAACTGTGCTGTCACCACAGCTGCCATCTGTTCATAATAGTATACTGAGATCGCTTCTTGGTTATCTATTCATCAATATCACACACTTGAATACCACCTGCCTAGTCCACTCTGGGACCTCTGCAGGGTAGGGTAGGCTGCATGTGGACATTAGGCATAGTATACAGCAATTCCTCGCTTTGGCTTCCAATCCCTGGGCCAAGAAAGCATATGCAGGACTGTAGCCAGCTTGTTTCTGTATCTGCCAAAGGCTGATTGCTGCTAACCTGAACATGGGGTTGGTCTGGAAATAAACTGGAACAAAAAGCAAAAAGAAGTCAACTCCATCCAGAAACCTTGCTGTGATATCCTGATGATGCATCTACTATGTCTTTGACTTTGAAGAGGTCACTTGTACTCACTGAAATGTATTTTTTTTATTTCTAAGAACACTCCATTTACTTGGTTCCTAATTTTGGGAGTTTGCAGTGTTTAAAGAGCATCTTCAAAACCAGAAATAACTTTCTCATTTTAATTACTTTTGTACAGTCTTTTCCTAAATACTACTACTGTAAAATCATAAAAAGTTTGTCAGTTTTGGAGTTATATTTCATTTTAAAATCTATATTAGCAGGACTTAAAATTAAAATTAAAAAGAAATGTTAGCAATTGTTTTAGTAAGCAAATTGTTATATAATTTAGATGAACATTCTCTGAAGGGGCTAAATTAAAGTGGCACCACAGATGAGGCACCACAAGGATTTTATTCTGCATAATAAATAGCCTAGTTACAGTTTTTAAGTGCAGGTCCTTGTTGCTGACACAGGTAAGTTTTGGCTTCGACTTGGAGTCTGGCTGGACACCCATGGGCCAGGCGGCCATCTGTTCTCTATGCTTCAGGTGTTGTTTTGGCTGAGTATGACATCAAATGACCTCTCAGACAACTTCTAGGAATCTACTATTTCATTAGAAAACAATGTGCATGTTCACAAGTTTGTATTTTACTGTAGTGCAGTCACTACACTCTCCAACTAAGCTGTATGCATGTGATGTGACCTAAGTTGTTTTTAAAAAGTAAAGAAAGTTTATTACGGTACAAAGTACATTGCCTTAAAATACTCCTCTCTGCTCCAAACACACTTATCCTATCATTTTTGTCACTTTCTGGAGCAGTTCTGGAAGTCCTTTTTCAAATCTTGTGTTGTCATTTTGTGCCTGCCTTGATGTTTTCAATTGATTTAAAGCATTTACCTTTCCTGGCCATTTTTACTTTAGGGAAGAACCAGAAGTCACACAGTGCCAGATCAGGTGAATAAAGTGGATGAGGACACACTGAAATATCTTTCTGAGTCTGCCTTTCCGTTGAATGGTACTTGCCTGCTACATTTACTGTATTATTAATCACCCCTCATAAAGACACTCATGAAAGAACTTCTAGAACTACTTCAGAAAGTGTCAAGAACAATGAGATAAGCATGTTTTAAGTGAGAATGAGTACTTTGAGGGGATTTAATGGCAATGTGTCTCTTACTGCACTACTTTTAAAATTTAAATATTCACTTATATTTTGATCACACTAGAGTCTAAGAATCAGTAACAGAAAAATCTCAGATGTCAAGATTTGACTCTAATATATATTAATAATTTGAGAAAAAAGATGGGGACAAGATAGGGACACAGTGCATCTATACCCTGGGATAAGGCTAAAATCTGTATGGGGATTGATATGAAATAGGTAATCGCTCAGAAGTTCAATTTTCAGGGGTTACAGCTGTTGAGGCCTTGGGGCCCTAAGGATGAACCTTGATACTACAATTGTGTTCTCTGCTATCTGAAGTCAATTACGATCCTAAGTCTTCAGGTCTTGAACAGAAATGCCATCCAAGTATACAGAGAGATCTGGAAAAGCACTCTGGAAAGTCTGTCCTTTGAACACTGGTATGATGCAAAATCATGCAGGTAAATATGTTAAAACCACTACATGTTGTATTCGCATTTTGAAGAGCTGACTGAGTATTAGAACTTTAAAAATACTAAAGTTTAGAAACCTACTCATCCATCTATAACCTAATATTTGCAGATGATATTATGCTATTCTTTATTTTTTTCAAAAAACTATTATTAATATGTTAGGGGAGAACTAGATATCTAAAACCCAGCTTCAGGTTTAACGGTGTGAACTACAAATTTGTATGAATACTTGGGTTATAGACTCATATCCAGGCTTAAGAAATTCTAATGTTGTACAGACAGCACAAGCTGGACAATCAGTTTATAAGAAGTACAACTTCAATTATGCTGGTGCACACCAAGGGCATCCAGAACCCTGCTGAAAAGCAAACTATTAAACATGAGAGCAAAGGCGTTCCAGATATGGGAAATAACATGGTATGCATTCGAGATCTAAAAAATATATAGATTTTCTAGGAAGAAATAGGCTAACCAATATTGTAAACAAATAAATGACTGGTTAACTACATGTTATTCATATTTCCTCTACTTTTGTCCCATCTTATATGCAGATTGAAAGAATTGGCAGTCACTTCTCTAGTCTCACTTGTAGCCAGTGTGACCATGTCATCCTCGCATGGTTGCTACGTAAAGGCAAGTTAAAAAACTTAAATGTCTTGCTGTTCTGTCTTTTCAAAGTACTCACCAGCATCTTATCTGGCCTCTGGATGAGACTTGCCTCTAGAAGTGAGTAGCTAGACCAATTATAGCATTGACTAATTATGGGCTTTCATAAGAAAAATAATCTTCATTTAAATCTATTATCAGCTGAGTTGTGTTAATTGAAGTTAAATTGATGTTACGTATATATTCTAAAGGGAGATAAACATTATATACAGTAATACCTCGGTTCACGAATGCTTCTGTTTGCAAACAATTCACTCAGCAAACAAAAGATTTTGGCAAATTTTGTTTCCATTCACAAATTCTGTATAGGTGATAAGCATGACCACCACCATCTTCCCCACTCAAACATGAACACAGCCATCTTTCCCAAAATGATAAAACAAATTAATATTGCAAACCAAGGTACTATAGTATTTTATGAACTCTACTATTTCAAAGACTTTCAGTTTCCAAGTCCTACTGAGATTATAGTCACCAAATATTTATTGCGTGTTTTATTTTGAGAACCATGCTAGAAATAGAAAAGAAATAAACTATTTCTGACCTTATCATATGAAAAGAGATGATGAGATTTAAACAAATAAAAGATAGAATACCTGAGCTATAAATATTTAAGATGCATTGTCTTAGTCACTTTCTCGTCTCTGAGACACAATGCTGGACACCTGTGATTTACAGAAGAAGAGGTTTATTTGGCTTCCATTTCAGTCCATAGCTTGTTGTCTTCAAGCAGGACGGCATGGCAGAGGAGCACGCAGAGGAAAGCTGCTTAAGGTATGAAACAAGAAGTGAGAGGTCAAGCGAAAAGCTGGGAAGAGAAACACATCCCTCAGGTCCCAGCCACAGTGACCTGCTTTTCTGACCAGACCTCACCACTTAACCATGAGTCAGCAATACCACTCCTACAATCAGTCACTTTTCAAAAGCCCCACTTCTGAACTTGAGGCTTTGGGGGAGACATTCAGATATAAATCGCAGCATACATAGATTCATGTTGTAGGCTATAAATACAGCAATTGTTCAAATGAGGCAGAGAATATTGTTGTCTAGATAAAAAATACAACAACAAAATCATGTTTGTATCATTTCATAGAATGAAATCATTTCACTGGTGCATTACAGCTTTTCGCTAAATTTTATTAAATTGAAATATGCTTTAATGATGTTGAACAAAATGCGTGACATAGATGACATGAAAGAGCAGAAAAATCATCCCTTTGGTGTCTGTGTAGATTATTGGTGCCTATATGTGGGGAGTGGTAGATTATAGATATGTATGAGAGGAAAGTTAATGAGAAACACTGACTTGACAAATTGATGCAGTGCTTGCTCAGGAAAGTGGAAGTGTGAGCTCTGAAATGTCATGAATAGCAGGCAGAATTTGTGTCTAAAAAGAAAAGAAAGCACTGTCAGTCCTTGGACTAACTGAATGAGAGCGGACATGTAGAGTTCTAGCAAAACTAATATGGGTGTAATAGTCTGGTACCTCAGTGGAGATAAATTATTTAAGGTATCATCTCAGCAAATATATCCAAGTCCTTTAATAATGTGTGCTTGTATGAGAATGTTGGCAGCGAGATTGCAGAATGAATTTATCTGACATGTGTTACCAAGTAAAACTTCGCCCTTTCTCCTGACGATTCTCTCTTTCTCCCTCTGTTGTATATTTTCTGACCTTCTTCCTATTGCACATGTGAATCCAAGAAGCATTGTGGTGGGTAGAAAAATATATCCTAATAACCACTGTCCATGACCTCAAATTTCCAGTGCAACTTTGGTACTATTTGCTACTCCACTCTATTTCTTTAGCCAAATTATACCTGAGTTTGTCTAGACTACTTTGCTTCTTCTCTCTCTTTAGTCCAGTAAGTTCTATCTATTCCACTCTCAAATACTTGGTTTTCTCAAGCTCACTAGCAATTTTCATGTGGGAATTTCATGTGCAATTCTTATCTTTTGTATTCCTAATCTATTATCAGCCTTGGGAATGGTTGTTCATGGTTCCTGTTTGAAAACTTGCTTGTGTGTAGTTGACCAGGGCAGTACCCTTTTGTCTGTCTTACCTCTCTGGCTGTGTCTTGAGGAAAATCTTAAAGAAGACTTTCTTTAAAGGGCCATTCTTATCTTCCTATCAGTGATGATTTGCTTCAGTTTTTAGGCCTTGAACTTTTCTAATCAGTGCCTATTTCCTGGAGCCATCCAGTTCCATGGTTTCCACTAACCACCACTGTCCCAGTGAGACGCCAGCCTCAGCTTCTTTTGCATCGCTAGTCCCCATTAAGAGAGTCTCTCTGAGTTTTGAGTTCTGCTGTTATATACCCAATTGGCTACTTGATCTCTCTGTTTGGACTGGCATTCCGGTTAAAATATCTTAAACAGACTAATTTTCTGCTGAAGCTTTTTAATTCCCAAGTCTTTTCAATCCCTGGTTCATCTTCACTCTTCTTTTTTTCTTAAACCCCGTATCCAGTGTATCCTGTTGTCTTTACTTTCAAATTACATTTCAGATTTTCCCACTTTCCTCTTCATCTATAACTACAATCCTGCTCTCACCACTATTTCTCTTTTGGGCCTCTTCAGTAAACTCCTTGGTAGCTTTATATTTAGGTGTCTTCCCAAAGCCTCACGGACACATAGCCAGGGTTTGGGGGATTCGTCCATTGTTGAGTTTATGGCTAGCTGTGATTTGGAAGGTAAAGCCTGGTTGGAAAAGGTGGGTCACTGGGGGTTGTACCTGGAAGTGCCAATTTCCCTCTTTCTTCCCTTGATCTATTTCTCTGTTTCCTGCCACCACGCCTCTCCTCTGTTATGCTACACTGCCTTGGAGCCAGCTGACTGTCGAGCGAAACTTCTGTAAACTGTGAGTCAAAATAAGCCTTTCCTCCTTAGCACTGTGGGTATTAAGAATTATGTCTTAATGACTGAAAGGTAAATAAGACTCTCCAGACTCCTATTCTTGCTTTCATCTTGGTCCTTTACAATTTAGTCCTCTTCCTTTGGTCCTTTACTGTTTGTTCATCACAATAACAGCACTCAGAGCAATTAGTCATATGTTCAAAACTCCCCTGATACCTTTCTCTTTCTCTCTCAGGGGAAAAAATAAACAAACAAACAAACAAACAAATCTTCAATGGATTACACTGGACCAAGGCTGTATCTGATCTGGCCAGATGCTGCTTACCAGGCAGTTCCCAACAGTCCTTTAGCCTACATTCTTTCATCCACAGAGATGTCTTGGTGTTCTTTGAACACACAGAAATTTTCAGCTTCACAGACATTGCACCCTACCACAGGGACTTTGCACTTACTGCCCCTTCTTGAAATGCTTCCTCCAGTTAAACGCGTGACTTATTCTCAGACTTCAGTCCTCAGCTCATTTCAATTTATCAGTAAGGGACTTCTTGTCCAAGTTTTACAAAATAACACTAATCTCCAAGTTGCTATCTGCCGACTCTACTTTGCTTTTCTTTCTAATGCTTGCATTTGTGTTATTTGCTGCCCTCCTAGAAGTAGGAGGGCAGTAGATTGAAATCGTTGTAGAAGTTTTATTTGTTTATTTGAATCAGTCAGATGTGTTCTTGGTCTGTTTCCCTGTTGAGGAGACTCTGTGTTGGGTTCACATGCCTCTGCTCCCTGCTCTGGTGTTGGACATGGCCCATTCCCCCATCCACCTGCCCTCACGTCCCCATTTCTCTGGAGCATCCATTACATGGGTATTTAGTTTTACATCTGAGTGAGGGACCTGTAGGGGCTCTGCCAAGGCCTGTCATCTAAAGTCATTTTACTGAGGGAGTCCACTATGGCCAGCCCTGCAGGGATAAATGCAGTGGAGGCCGCTCCAGCTCACTTCCTAATGGCATTCTGCTACCACAGCCCAAAGGGGGCACTGTCCTCTCCCTGGAAAAACACCAAGTCACTAAGAAACATCCAATAATGATGACCATAGCCGCAGTTTTATTTTTTTAAAATGCAGGATTGCCTAAAAAGAGACACAAGAAACCCAGCTTTTCAGTGGCAGTGATGGAACTGCCAGTTTCACACCCTGGTGGGTCATGCTCTTGAGCAATTCAGTGTCCTGGTCCCTGCAACTGGCTAACACGAGTGGTTAGAAGAAACATCCTTGGAGAAAGTGATACTTTTGCACTCCCAACACTTAGACACCCTTTCAGGCAGGGAAAAGAGAACTAAACTCAAAAGGTCTTTCAGTTTATGACTTCAGGGGAAGTCTTCTATATAGCTAGTGCAAAGCGTTTGTGGAGACAGGTGTACCTCGGGGGCTCCTCCCCTGCCATCCTCTAACAGCTTCGTTGAGCCCAGTCCATTTGGGAGAACAAAGCAGGAGCCATGAAGAGGGAACGAGTACGTCTATTAGAAGTGGAATTGGACTTTTGTGCTTGCAGTGAAGAATTTCTTTACTAAAGTCTTTTGAAATATGACAAATTAAGGATTTCAAACTTTAAATACGAAGCACACGCCAAGTATTGGTTGTCAGCAAGTGTAAAATACACATCAGATTTCCAAAACTTGGTACAAGAAAGGTTATAAATTCACTTGTTACTAATTGTATAGTGCCTGCCCATTGAAATAATACTTTGGCTATGTTGGGTTAAATAAAATATATTTTTAATGTTAAAAATACTTTGAAAGATAGAAAGCATATTTAACTTAATTATATTTATACAAGTGGAATTTGATGGGGATAATTTAGCTGCATATTTTGATTATATTTTTAGGCAAATAGAAGTGCTTTAAGCAGATATAAATAATAAAAACATAGACTTTTATCACAGTGTTCCTGAAACAACTTCACTAATACAGCAGACTTAAAGGAAACATGAGAGAAATTTAATAATAATCTTCAAAAAGTTACGGGTTTATTACATATAAACATATGTTACTGCCATAGAGAACAGAATGAAGAAAATGAATTTCAATGGTAGATGTTTAGGTAAAAATTATATGAATCATCAGAGTGAAGATTATTACTCTTGGGAAGAGGCTTTGTGCAATGAAGCATGGAACACATCTGCAGTGGAATCCTAGAGGAGTGGACAGCTTGGAACAGCCATCTAAACTTAGACCCTCTACTTTTGGACAAGTCCTGGCATGTTGCTGTCTTCTGCACCACAAAACGCAGTGGCAGAACTTAGAGTTCTCTCTGGCTGTAAGCACACACTTCTTTGGAGACCAAAGGGCTGGACCACCTGAATGGCTCATGTCTTCCCAGGTGAGACTTCCTCACGGTGAAATCCCCTCAGTGTAGATGCCAGGGCCCTAGATTGTTCCTGTGACCCAGCAGCTCCCACGAGGACTTCCGTCACGCGTCGTCCTCCTCTTGGAAATTGTCATTCAGTTTCTCCAGGTGCTGGGGTGCCCCACGGGTAGTCATCTCTCGCTCCAATGACTGAAAAGTGGCATGCGCACCAAGCCCTCAGCAGCGCTGGAGAGTTTTAGGGTGTGTGTCTTCAATACTGTGGGAGCTGACGTCTCCATGGCTGTTTCCTGGGAGGAAACAGCAGCTTCTGCCTGCCATATGTTCCTATAACACTGCATGCCAACTTGCATGCCATATCATGCCAGCCTGTGAGGAAGTATGTTCACCAGTCCTACATTAGCATCCTTCAACTTGTAGTCTAATTAATAATTAGCTGTTTCCCGGAAGCCCTTGAAGACAAATGTGAGAGCAACTTTATCATGCTCATTAAGAATATACTTATCCTTGGATGTTTTAATGCGGACAATGGAAAGCTAAAATTTGAAAATCTCTGGAGCACTGGTAGATATGACTGGAAGATACAAAGGACTCTTTGTAATTTTTTTTTTTTTTTTTTTTGTACTGGGGATCCAACTCACAACCTCAGGCTTGCCAAGCAGGCACTTAAACCACTGAGCTAAACTCCCGGCCCTCTTTGTAATGTTTTTGAAAATTCTGACAAATCCATAATTATTGCCACATAAAACACTTTAAAAATGTGTGATATAAAATGTCTGGTTTCATGTATTAACAGAATAAGCATTAACATACAATAGCACTTTAAGTATTTGCAAATTCCACTATAAGTTATGTAAAACATATACTTCATTAGATCTTTTAAAGATCACTTTAGAATTAATG